>JAKUCM010000310.1:0-32429 GCA_023374145.1 Lepidium sativum | reverse complement strand
GAAACCTTCGAAGAAGTCACTGTGGATGCAACTTTAGTTTGTGGACTTGCTTCACCCACCACAACCGGAGTACAACGTGCTGCCGAGGGACAAGCATGTACTAGATGTCCATATAGACCAAAGTTTAAACAAATACTAGCTAGCCCTTCATATGTGACATGGTAATGATCTCTGTTAACAATAACAGATCCTATCAAAGGTTGCGACAAGTCCACTTCCACACAAATACGATCAAATCTAGCCATGGCAAAGCTCAACGTCGTACTATCTACACGCACAAGATTACCCAAGCCACTTCGAATAACCATGAGAACGGCACGACGATATAAGCTAAAATAAAGATTGGGAATACGAAAAAGCCACGAGTTTTCCAAATCTCACAAAGTTTCTTGTTTAAAGCAACACCACATTGATGTTTCTTCCCAATACTTTAACAACTAAATGCTTCTCGCACATCCCGTGCATAGTATCAATCACCTTCTGACCAGCTGTAATAACGGGATCTTTACGCTTCCCATTAGGGCATTCCACCTTCAACCTCGACGTAGGAAAACCCTCACCAATCATTGTTTCAAGAATCGGAAGACCCCCTGAATTAGTCCCTCGAACCATCTCCGACCATGAAACCTTTGCCGCCGGTGTTATACTCAATTTTTACTGGTCAAGTATCCTCACTATGCCACATTTATCCCTATCCAAGAGGCCTAATGACATTTATCCATCATTCGGGTCACCTTACCTGAATGGAGTTCGAGAGCGGAAAAGCGGGAGCGCGAGGACGCAGGAGCGCAGGGGTGCTGGGCGGGGGCCCCACGTGACCTCACCCATGAGACATAGCAGAAGGTGGTCACGTGTTCTCCATATGGATCTGTTGAAGAGATGTGGTCCTAATGGTCAACATGACAATTGGTGGTCCTCTCCTCTTAGGTCACTCTCTTCTTCGTATTTTTCTCTCTTATTTTGTAGTTCAAATATCAAAGAGACAATGTAAGAAAAAAAAAAGCTTAAGGAAAAATTGATGGAGTTTCTCCTTCACTATTCTCTCTCTTAAATCTATCTCTCTTCACTCATTAAGTCCATGTCATCTTAGGTTACATGATCCAAAACTAACATGGTATCAGATCAAGGTATCTAGACTTTATGTTCTCATTCAAATCTCTGTTTCCCATCTCAAATCTCTATTTCTTGTTCGGGATTCTTCGGGTCCACTCTTGAATCTTCTTGTCATCTCTGTCGGTGCTTCTTAAGGGTCTCTAAGGTTCAAATACATAGAGCTTTGTTCTTTTATGTGTTCCTCGACATAAAGTTGCATCCTTTCTCCTAGATCTCAAGAAAGTTTAAAGCTTTTTCAAGAAGGTTTGAAGTCTCCTCTCTCTTGTGTCGGGAAGCTCCTTTCTTGGTAAATCGTAGAGAAAATTTTGGGTCTTTTGTCGATCAAGGTGAAGTCTCGTCTCGTCTCTTCTAAGGGAAATTCAAAGGAGTTGTTGTTTACCTATCTCCCAAAGAAGGACTCAATCTTTCTCTGATTTTGGTAAGAAAAATCTCACATTTTTCACCTCAAAGAAGAAACCCGAGAAGCTATGGACTCTTCCAAAGCTCTAATCATTCCTATCACTCTCGAAGGCCGTAATTATCTTCTGTGGGCAAGGGCTATTAACACCACTCTATGCATCAAGAAAGACTTTTGGAGTCAGATTGTTAAGGAGAGACCTTCAAAGGAAGGGTATTGATAACAAGATTTTTGGTCTTGTTAGTCAAATCTATTGTAGTACAATATGTATCGAACCAAAGTGTGATGCTAGCACAAGGGATATGTTAAACCAATCTGGTTTTGAGTGCATCAATTTTCAGGGTCAGATCAAATAGAACAAGCAATAAAAGGCAGAAACAAAGTATAAAGAAAAATAGAGCAAGTAGCTGAAACAGAGTATGAACTTCGAAAATCAGAAGGCTAAAGCAGGGTCATGTGGAAGAAAGGTCAGTGATTTTAGTCCGACTTAGGGTTCCTGAGCTTGTCTAGCAACCTATTAAGCATGATCTACGGTGGAGAAACACATAAACTGGGTAAACAAGCCATTCTCATGAACATGAAATCTCAACCTACTGAGATCTAACCCAAATCTCTTTGGAGATTTCTCAGCAGATTGGCAGGATGAACAAGTTCTCAAACCAGCCATCTAACAACCTAAACGACCAATCTCTTGGGATAAGGGTGCTAGTCCTAACCGCACCTAAGCTTGGAACCCTAGAAACTTATCAAATCTATAACTCAAGCGGATCAAATCTCATGTGATCAGGATGAAACTAGTATTAGGCTCAAACAAAAAGCTATATATGCACATCAAACACCTAAAACAAGCTAAGAACCCAGGATCAGACCTAGATCTACCCTCTTCCTCATAAGATCCTTAGGGATCTACTCACTCATGGTTATGAACACAAACCAAAATATTGCAATAAGAGACATAGATAGAAAGAGCATTAAAAACTAAAGAAGAAAATGGGCTTATATCCTTTAGATTCTTAACACATCAAGATAGATCTAAGAAGCAATAAGCAAAGAGGCAAGGAGAAAAGAGAGAAAAGACTTTGCTGTATTAATAGATTTTTTCAAAGATAGGTTTAAAGTTGTCTTTGGGTTTTTCGCTTAAAGGGTGATTTATAGATCCCAAAACATAAGAGCCCTAATCTGAGTCGGCATCTGACAAGGATGGTTTAAGATAATGAAGTTGGTGGGTGCTGCTTGACTAGTACGAGCGAGTTCACACTGACGAGTTAAACCTGCAAATGCTTCAGTTTTGATGTTTAAGCTTGATTTACTTTAGGCTGCACTCGCTGGTAAAGGCAAGCTTGTGTCTTTAGGCTTCAGAATTTGTGCCCATTCGCGGGGGTTACTGGTGAGTTGGAGCCTTCAGGATCAAATTCTGAGCTTCAGAAATTTGGCCCATCCTCAGGGGTACATGCGAGTTAGAGTGGTTAAGTTTGTGCAACCTTCAGCTTTCAAGGTCTTTAGTTCAAGCACTACACCTTAGGCTCCTCCTTGCAGTCTTTAAGCCAATTTTACCCCATATGGCTCCAAACTCAGTTGTTTTGCATCTAAGTATCTTTAAATGCATGATATATGCGAACATGCTCTTAAGGGACTCTAAAGTGCATAAAGTGCTATGAATGAGGATGAAAATTTACCTAAAATATGCTGCTAAAGTGGTCAAAATATGAACATATCAACTCTCCCAAACTTAGTTCTTGCTTGGCCTTAAGCAAGTGCAATGAACTAAGAAGGAAGAGAGGTTCAGACACATGGAATATCTAGCCTCTAACAAACAACTCACAGAGATGCTCATAGAAATCCACAATTTAGCCTGTATCGCTTTGGAAAGACCACAATCTAATTGCACCAACACTTGGCACACAATTCCTTATTTCTATAGTATGCTGGTCTCAAAAGTGACTATAAATCAAATAACTTGTAATTAAACTTCCCCGAGGTTAGCAAGACCTTAACTTAAACTTTGGTGGCTCTCTCTAACTTTCTGCACTTATTCAATTTGGCTCAACAGCTCAATATAAGTTGATATACACAAGCATGAAAGTTGAAGGGTTTACACCTCCTCCCAGCTGCTTCACCAACTACATGAGAGACAAATGTGCAGACTACACATGCTTGAGAAAGTACGGGATAGTCTCATCTGCTTCATCATACCAAATTATTTTATCGGTTAGTGGATTTTTCACAAGCGCGAGAAGGTACAGGTTTACGCACAACCCTGATTGCTTCATCCTGCCAAAGACATGCAAAGGCGTACGGGTTTACGCACACCTTTGGTTTGTTTATGGCTTCCTAGCATTTGAACAATTCAACCCCAAATTCAGCTTTTAGCTAAGAGAGAGATTTCCCACAAACCATAGGTCAAGCTAAATAGAGGGAAGGAAAGTGTTCGATGTATATATAGGCCCTAGATTGAAAAATATGATTCAATTAGAAGGAGTCAGAGCACACAAACATTAAGCGTTCGAAAGGGAAAAACCGCAAGTCTAAGAAATCACTATAGTTCCTAGCCATTCAACCTAGCAAGATTGTCTATCTTACGCAAGATGATTACCACAAAATGCAGCTAGACTCAATCCTAAGTGAAATGAATGAACACTCTGTTTTTGATTTTTCTATGCCATAGATGAAAAAAAAAATGAAAAATCTTTTTGGATTTTTTAAAACTTACATGAATGCATGCTAAATAAAATATAAGAAAACAAAAATTGACATCAAACACAATCTGGATCGTCCCCCAAACTTAAATCACACAGACTCTGTGTGTAAAAGAGTGAAGATAAAGTCCAGATTGAAACAACAATGTATGCTAAGAAAAATAAAAATCAATAAATGCAAGCATAGATTAAAAGGATGCAGCGAATTTTACAGTGGAGATGGAGTCTTAGGCCCTCAGAAGTCGAATAAGTGAGCTGTGGAGGCATTCATCTCCTACAAGGTGTAGCTGGTTAGGTTGACGCATGGAGTACTAGCTGGCTCACCGTTCACCTCGCATGTAGGTGTGTCGAGTTGGCTTTGGGAGTGGCGATGTCTTAGCCTTGACCCTACTTCTCTGGTAGGCTTCTTCTTCCGTATTAGCTTTGCTTCAGCTGAGGAGTGGCGAGCTGGCATTGACTTACCTGATTGGCGAGTTTCCTCCGTTGAGACTGAGTGCCTTCTTGGTGCAATTTTAGCTTGTCCCTGGGGTAACTCACCGCTGAACCGTTCCTTCAGTTGGTTCATTTCCTTCCTCAGTTCCTCTTTTTCCTTTGCTTACTCTATTTTCTCCTTTGAGTGGCCCTTTACATCTTTCACAAACAACTTTCCCAACTCTTGTAGCTTTCCAATGCGCTTGTGAGCTTTTTGCGCTGGGGTACCCATCCGTGGCTGAATGAATTCTTCAAAAAAGTATGTCTCAAGCCCAGTTTCCTCAACTACAACTTGATCATGGGAGTCTTCCTGGAATGGTTGCATAGCCAGGCCAAAGAGGTGCAGCAGATGTGTGAATTCTACATTGTGGGCTGATACTAGGGAGCTCAGTTCCTTGCATGGCAGTGCGATCTTTGCATCGTCGTTTGCCGGATGGAATAAATTATATAGCAGCTTTCCACCTTGGTCTTTCCAGGCTAACACCTCTGAAGCCTTGAGGGAGTGAACATTCATTAGCCTAGGCGTTATAATTCCACGTATGCAGATGGGCTTTGGCTTGTCTCTATTTGCTTGAAACAACGTTCTAGACCTGTAGATTGTAAACTGCTTAGCTAAAACATAAGCCAAGCCAGCGTTATCATCATCACCCAACAATTGTCTTCCATTAGAAGTACTCCAATTATCTCTGTTAAGGCTATATCTAGTAACTGCATTTCACCCAAGTTTATAGGACCTGTAGACGGCCTCGAAAATATCAAGTTGGTGATAATTCTCCTGGCACAGTTGATTGATGCGTTCCTGATCCTGTTTCCCTTGCTTCTTGATGGAGTGAAAGGAGTAGTCCCACTAAGAATATACCAAACGTTATTCAGCTCATTTTCATCTATGTTGGGGATAGTTGCAGCACCTGATGGAAAACCATAAAGCTCATCCATCTGCTTGAAGGTGAATTCATATTGATGCTCATATATCGTGAAAGTTATGTACCCAACTCTATGCTTCACTAAAGATTCCATAGTCATGGACTTATACTTGTGACATTTCACGGTGGCTAGGAATTAAGTCGCCTCTTCCTTATACCCATTGCAAACCATAGTAGCCATTTTGGAGAGCCCGCAAGCTTCCAATATCATATCCACATCGCCATATATGCCCATCATTTCTAGTGTTGGTTTATGAGGGTAAATTGTACCCTTGAAACCCATAAGTGAAATTGCCATGTATGCTTCGTTATAGCTGACCGTGGATCTCGACCCCCTAGCTCGCTGGTACGTCTCATTCTCTTCTAAAATTATGAAAGCTTGGTCTTCTGTATACCTATCATTGATCAGTATTCTGAGGTTTTTGAAGAATTCACCATCTTGCTCATCTTCAACCGTTTGTGCACCTCCTTTTCGTATCGCATTCCTCTCAATAATCTCAAGGCCAGTTCTGGGTGTTTCACCTTCACTCTCAGATGCTGCAGCTATGCCCTTCTGCTTGTCTATTTTTGGCACAGCATGATCATCATCGCCTGAGTGCTCAACTCGCTGGGTGGAGTGGAAAGTTTGAGCATAGGAGGCTTCTTTGTTATTGTTATAACGTTGTCAAGAGGATGCCTTCGCTCTTCAGATTGCTTCCATTCACTTAGGAAGGCTTGATGGCGAGCCCTCCATTGTACTCTGTCTGCCATTGAAACAGGTCGAGACCTTATGCGGCTGCTCATTTCCTTTCTTTGGCTTGTTGTAGCCATCCTACTTTCCTTGTTGGATTTAAAGCTTCATAATTTGTTAAGGACAGCTTTTAGTGAGATAAATGATTTTAGAGAGATAGATGTAGAAGTGTGAGGAAGAAATGGAAGAGGCCTTTTAATTTATAGTGGATGGTGAGCCTTGGATGTTGCTTTGAGTGGGAGACAAAGGCTGACACAGGTATGGGAAAAACCATGTGCTCATCGGTCCTACTCGCCAAACCACTTGAAACTTAGGTATACATTTTGTGCTGGATTCTGCACCACTCGTTCACCCCACTCATCGGTACTGTAGCAACGAAGTGACCTTGGCCTTCTAGAAGCTTTAATGGGTCTGTACCTCAAGCCAAACTTGCCTAATGGACTCAAAACCCCTTATTTTCCGGCCCAACAAATTCCTACTGACTGTTCCCTTGCCAATGTTGATCCAATACCTATTTTGAACAATGTCTATAAACAAGAAAAGATCAAACATATGTGGGCTTATGGTAATCAAAAACTCAACCCTAAATAACTAGTAGAGACAGGGACTGAGCTAATGATAATTGTTGATCCAGAAAATCGAACTAAAGATAGAAAATATGGCAGTGTGCTTGAGTGAGTGTGTGTAGTTGCAATAAGGGATCATTAGATAGTTCTCTAAGTATTGTCCCCTATCAATACTCACTCAAACACACAACCATTATCAGCACCTAAGAACTTTTAAAACAAAAATTAAAAATAGAATTTAAAGTAGTCGAAGAATATGTACAAGGATATGCATGAAACTTCCTCTCTAGTGAGCTTGTTTTAAGTCTCTAACCTTGACTCTTCACCCTTTCTTTTCTAAGGTGGTGTTTCAAGGGAGACAAAAGTTCCCATGTATTCTTGTTCCTCAACCGTGCCAACCTCTTCACTAATTGTGAACCTTTGACCTTCAATTGTGGGCTTAATCGAATTTCCATAATTCACGTCGGATTCCATTTTTGCATCATGCTCTAGGCTAACCTCGATGGTCCTTCGTTTAACGTCTATTATTGCCCCAACGTATGCCAAAAATTTTCTACCCAATAGCATAGGATCTTGTGGTTCATCATCCATTTGTATAACTATGAAGTCAGTTGGAACCTCCACGTCTCCAATCCTGATTGACAAATTTTCTAGAAGGTCGTTAGAGAAGCGCTTGGTACGGCCAGCAAGCATCACAAAGAGTCTGTAGACCTTGTAGTCATTCATGTCTAGCCTCTCAGCCACACTCAAGGGCATCAAACTGATTGAAGCTCCTAAATCACAAAGTCCCTTCTTGAAAATCATGAGGCCCAAAAGAACATGGAAGTGTGAATGTTCCTGGATCCTCTAGCTTTTCCAGCAAAATTTTAGCTTCAACTACAACATTGCATTGATGAGACTCAAGCAACATACCCTAAACACCTTTGGATTTTTCCTTGATGGCATCGTTTATGAATTTTTGGTATTTGGGAATAAGAGCAAATGCATCTAGCAACGACATCTTCAAATCGAATCCTCTCATCTGACTATCAAAGAGTTCTCTAAGCTTAGTTGACTGATTCTTCTTCAGGTGGGTTGGAAAGGGTGCTTTAGGCTCATATCCAGGCGTAGTATTACTTATAGGCGCAAAAGCAGAAATTTCAGCATCAGGAAGCTCGATTCACCTTAATGGGTGGCGAGTTGGGGAGGCAAACTCAGCTTCAAAGGGTCGTGTTTCAGTTTGGTTCACCTCCCCCACTTGAACCTAAATGTCCTCAGTGCAAATCGGTGTACTATCTCGCGAAGGTAGTTGTCTGCCACTCCTGAGTGACTAAGCTGTGTATTCCTTAGGATTTTGTAGAACTTTACCAGGAAGTTGACATGTAGTCTTCACAGAAGAAGAAGCTTGATGACTCTCCACATACTTTAATTTGGCATTCAAAGTTTCAAACTTGCAATGAAGGTCATTATGTGATGTGTTTATCCGCTATTGAAGCTCTACAAACCTGCTTTTAAATTTTGTAGCCTGTGTAGCTTGGCCATGCTTAATCTGTTGAAGAAGCTCCAAAATCTCAGAGGACTCCTTTGATGGGGAGGGTTGTGCCAGTTGTGGATTTTGCGCAAGCTGAAAACTGTGGGTGTACTGGTTGCACATGATACATGCTTTCCTTACATGTGGGGGATAGACTTGGTCTTTTGGGTTCTCACGTTGTTGCTTATGTAGGAGAGGTTGGGATTATGCTTCCAGTTGTTGTCGCATGGCTTTTGGCCTTGTTGATTTTGCAGAAAATTGACCTTACCAATCATGCTAATTTGCTTATGGTGCAGCATCAAAAACCTATTTATCTTATCATTCAGTGCCTTTTAGCTCCTCCGTGCTCATATATGCATAATCTACTATACCACGCCCGAATGATCGAAGTCCTCACCATATTGGCCATCCGCTAAGGCTAAATTTTCAATCAAATTCCTACCATCTTTGATATCTTGATTCAGAAAGTTCTCATTACTGGCTGTCTCCAATAGCATACACAACCTTGAATGAAGACCCTTGTAGAACTGACTTGGGATGCTCTCTTCAGACATACCATGATTGGGACACTCTGAGTGGTACATTTTGTACCTCTCCCAAGCTTCAACTAAGGTTTCTGTACCAGCTTGAGCGAAGTTGGATATGGCATGACGAAGCTCGGCAATGCAAGAATTCGAGAAGAATTTAGCCAAGAAGACCCGCTTGCAATATACCGAGGTTGTAATCAACCCTTGCAGAAGGTGTTTTTCCCATAAATGTGCTCAATTTCCCAACAAGAAAATGAACAGACGCAGCTTGAATGCGTCTTCAAAAAATGCATTAATTCGGATTAAACCACATACGCGCTCGAACTCGTCCAAATGATGTAGAGGATCTTTAGATGGTAAGCCATGAAATTTTTTATTCTGCACCATAGTGATCAGACTATTATGAATGTCAAAGTTGTTGTTGGCAATAGGGGGGGTCTAATGCCTTAATGCGGTGTGTGCAACGACGGTGCATCACCAGCTCTAATAAGTCAGATTCACCTGGTTGTGGAGTTGCAGGCGGTGGAATCAGATGGGGTGGGGTGGTGTGTATGAGCCATCTGTAGTGTCATCAAGTGTCGTGGAGTCAGCCGTGTCTATAACCTCAACAAGCAGATTCACAGTCCTTCTTTGTTGGACTCTGAACTCTCTGGCGAGTAGGTATATTGTACTGAGAGATCTAGGTGATTCAGGAGGACCTTTGGATAGCATCAACTCGCAAGGTAAACTCGTTGGCAGGCTGACGAGTTTGTTAGAGCGTGCTTAATACTGAAGAGTGAGACTGACGTGTGTACCTGAAACACAGCAAAAACAACAAAAACAAGAAAAAATTGATCCCAGACTGTTCTGAGATCCAATATGTAGCACAAAACACTTATTTGGCAACAATGCCAATTTGATAACAATATTTTTGGTCTTGTTAGTCAAATCTATTGCAGTACAATAAGTATCGAACCAATGTCTGATGCTAGCACAAGGGATATGTTAAACCAATCTAGTTCAAGTGCATTAATTTTTGGGGTCAGGTCAAACAAAGCAAGCAACAATGGCAAAAACAGAGTATAAAGAAAAACAGAGCAAGTAGCTAAAACAGAGTATGAACTTCGAAAATCAGAGGGCTAAAACAGGGTCATGAGGATTAAAGGTTAGTGATTTCGGTCCGACTTAGGGTTCCTGATCTTAACTAGCAACCTATTTAGCATGATCTACACTGGAGAAAAAAATAAAACGGGTAAACAAGCCATTCTCATGAGTATGAAATCTCAACCTGCTCAGATCTAACCCAAATCTCTTTGGAGATTTCTCAGCAGTTTGGCAAGATGAATAAGTTTTCAAATCAGCCAACTAACAACCTAAACGACCAATCTCTTGGGATAGGGGTGCTAGTCCTAAATGCACCTAAGCTTGGAACCCTACAACTTCTCAAATCAATAACTCAAGCAGATCAAATCGCATATGATCAGGATGAAACTAACATTAAGCTCAAAAAGAAAGCTATATTTTCACATCAAACACCTAAACAAGCTCAAAATCCAGGATCAGACCTAGATCTACCCTATTTCTCATGAGACCCTTAGGGATCTACTCACTCATGGTTATGAACACAAACCCAGAAATTGCATTTAGAGACATAGATTGTATTTTTCGCTTAAAGGGTATTTATAGATCCCCAAAACATAAAATCTCTAATCAGAGTCAGCATCTTACAAAGATGGTTTAAAACAATGAAGTTGGTGGGTGATGCTTGACTGGTACGGACGAGTCCCCACTAGCGAGTTTAGCCTGCGAATGCTTCAGTTTTGATGTTTAAGCTTGATTCACTTTAGGTTGCACTCGCTGGTACAGGCGAGCTGGTGTCTTTAGGCTTCAGAATTTTTGCCCATTCGCCGGGTTACTGGCGAGTTGGAGCCTTCAGGATCAAATTCTGAGCTTCAGAAATTTGGCTCATCCTCAGGGGTACAGGCGAGTTGGAGTGGTTAAGCATGTGCAACCTTCAGCTTTCAAGGTCTTCAGTTCATGCACTACGCCTTAGGCTCATCCTTGCAGTCTTTAAGCCAATTTTACCCGAGAATGCTCCAAATTCAGCTCTTTTGCACCTAAGTGTCTCCAAATGCATGATATATGCGAAAATGCTCCTAAGGGACTCTAAAGTGCATAAAATGGTATGAATGAGGATGCAAATCTACTTAAAATATGGTGCTAAAGTAGTCAAAATGTGAACATATTAGGTATTCAAGCCAAGAAGATAAAGATGCCCTTAATGAGGATGATGAATGGTTTCTTATGGATCAAGCGGTCAAAGCCATTATCTTAAGCTCCTTAAATACTCCCGTTCTTGAGGCTTACTACTATTGTGAAACAGCTAAGGAATTGTTGGATACTTTGAAGAAGTGTATGGTAATGTCTCAAATTTGACTCGGGTTTTTAAGCTCAAGAAGTTTCTTGCGGGTTTGTGCCAAGATGAAATGGAGTTCACCGAGCATTTTGGAAATTTTAGATCTTTATTGGTTGAGCTTGGGATGCTTAGACCTATAAGTGTGGATCCAAAAGTGGCTAGGGAAAGGAATGAAGAGGATAAAGTCTTCGGTCTCATGATGAGTCTTAATCCTTGCTACAATGACCTTGTCAAGCATATCTTGAGAACAGCTGCTACTAGTCATACTCTTCCAAACCTTAATGAAGTTTGTGCTCAAGTTCAAAAGGAACAAGGATCAACCGAGCTGTTTGAGAGCAAAATAAAGCTCATCTCCGCCGACAAGACCTATAGAAAGGTTGAGGAGCGGAAGAGGCTTTATTGTGAACATTTCAAAAAGAAGAGACACTTGAAGGATAAGTGTTGGTTGCTCCATCCTCATCTCAAGCCAGAAAAGTTCAAAGACCCTAAGGCCAATCTTTCTCAAGAAAATTCAGACACCCAACACCAAGTGTATTCTCCCGGACCGAATGCACGATCAGCTTGTTTATCCAAGAATGCTACTACGGCCTCCTCATATTTCCAAGGAGAAGTTATTAAAAAGTCTGACCTTGAGGCCCTCATAACCTCTCATAAATCCCTAAGGGACTCTGGTGTTTGTTTCTACTCACACAACCTGATTAAACCGATTGTTGTTGATTCGGGAGCTTCCCACCATATGATTAGTTATAGGAAACTAATGAGTAACACATAATCGACATTAAGGAGTTTTGTGATAGCTAATGGTGCTAGGATATCGGTTAGTGGAGTAGGGAACCTTGGTTTGTTTAACAGAAAGACAAAGCTTTCTTTATGTTGGATTTTACATCTAATCTTTTGTCGGTTAGGAAAGACGTGAAAGACTTGAATTGCTATGTTATTTCGGTCTTAATGATGTTAAGTTTCAGGATATTAAGAGTGACAGCTTAGTTGGGCAAGGGAGAGTAGAAGATGGGCTTTATGTTCTCGACGACACTAAATTTCTTTCTCGCATTTTTTGTTCTAATGTAGTTTCTAATATGGTTGTTAATGAGTCAAATGATTTTGTTTGGTATGCTAGGGCTGGTCACCCTTATTTTAGAGCCTTAAAACTCATGTTACCTCAGATATCGTTTTATAATTTTGAATGTGAACCATGCATCTTGGGAAAACATTGCAAGTCGATTTATACTAATTCTTCCACTATTTATATTAATTGCTTTGACTTGGTGCATTCCGATGTATGGACCTCTCCATGTGTGTCTAGGGATAATCATAGATTCTTTGTGACTTTCATTGATGAAAAATCAAAGTATACATGGATAAGTTTGCTTCCATCAAAGGATCTTGTTTTGTTGCCTTTAATACTTTTTAGGCATACATATCTAATCATTTTAAATCGAAAATGAAGGTATTCAGAATGGATAACAGTGGATAGTACAGGGAGTAGGGCGTTTTAAGAGCATTTAACTAAACAAGGAATCCTACATCAAACAAGTTGCACATATAATCCCCAACAAAATGGTGTAGCTAAACGAAAAAACTGACACTTCATGGAAGTTGCAAGATCAATCATGTATTATTTGAGCGTTCCAAAGAGATTTTGTGGAGATGCAGTTATTACTGCATGTTATTTGATAAACCGGACACCTACCAAAGTCCTTTGGGATGTATTTTCTTATAAGGTACTAAAGAAAACCGAACCCTCCTTAGATCACTTACATGTGTTTGGTTGTGTGTGTTTTGTTTTAGTGCTTGGAGAACTTAGGAACAAGTTTGAAGCCAAGAGCAAGAAATGAATATTCCTAGGATATTCATTTACTCAAAAGGGCTACAAGTGCTATGATCCGGAGACAAGAATACTTCATATATCAAGGGAAGTGAAGTTTCTTGAACAATAAAGTATGTACGGTGAAAAAAAATTGGGAGGAGCTGAAAGATCTCTCTGATCTCTCCATGGATTTTTACTCAAGAACTTGGGCATTGGAGAGGAGCCGACCGATCATAGAGAAAGCTCGGGTCATTCCTCAGAACATTTAACTCCTCATGCTCTCAGCACTAATAGGATCGAGGGAGACGTCTCCCCACCTCCAAGCACACAAAGTATAGCTCCGAGCTCTAATTTGGGTACAAACCAAGTGATGTCCGAACCAGCTGAGACTGTCAATCCGGCCGCGACAATATGTCCAACCGCAAACACTGATCCAGTTGTGACCTCTGAGACATCCAAACCGACTACTATAGGGACAACACATGTACCACATCCAAATCCGGTTCAGCCACTTTGAAGAAGCTTACGGTTACACAAGACTACTTCCTCTTGGAAGCACACATAGAACTATTACCATGCCAAACCGTAGCTCTTCCAACTCTAACGGTATTCTCGTATGACCTTTTACCATCCAAATTTCATATTTTTCTTGGTAAGATTGAGATAGAACAGGTACCTAAGACATTTGATGAAGCGAGACAAAGGAAAGAATGGATGGATGTTGTTGAAAATGAAGTGAGTGCCATGTATAAGAATCACATTTGGGATGAGGCCGAATTACCTCGAGGCAAGCGAGCTGTTTCGTGCAAATGGGTCTTCAACATCAAGTATAAGCCTAATGGGAAAATAGAGCGGTACAAAGCCCAAATCGTTGCTCGGGGCTTTACCCATACTTATGGAGAAGACTACACATATACCTTTGCTCCAGTTGCCAAACTTCACACAGTAAGAGTAGTGATTTCCTTATCTACAAACTTGTCTTGGGATTTGTGGCAGATATATATTAAGAACGCATTCCTCCAAGGAGACTTTGACGAGGAAGTGTATATGAAACCACCGAGACTTGAGTCACGGTTTACACCCGGGAAATTTTTGCATCTTAGAAAAGCTATATATGGTCTAAAGAAATTGCCAAGAGCATGGTACCACAAGCTTAGCCACACCCTTCGTGATCGTGGGTTCCACAAATATGAGGCAGACCATACTCTATTCACACTCCAAAGTCCAAAGGGAATTGTGGTTGTCTTGATCTATGTGGATAATATAATCATTTCGGGCGGTATTTATGAAAATAAAGCCTATCTCCATTCCGTTTGATATTAAAGATTTGTGTGCGTTGACGTACTTTCTTGGGATTAAAATTTGTCGGTCTTTCGAAGACTTGTTTCTCTCTCATAGAAAGTACACCCTTGATCTATTATGTGAGACATGTATGGAGAATGGTAGACCCGCAAAGACACCACTTGAGGATGGTTACAAGGTCAGACGAGAGGGGGAGAAAGCAGTTAAGCCGTTTAAGGATCTGAAACTCTATAGGAGGCTTGTAGGTAAACTCATTTACTTGACAATTTCTCGGAATGATCTATTTTTGCAATTAATCAGATCAGTCAGCATATGCAAGCTCCAACCAAGTACCATTCGTCAATGCTTGAGCGGATTCTTAGATACATTCGAGGGAGTTCGGGTCAAGGCATTTGGATGGGTAAGAATGGTAGCAATGTGATTTCTGGATATTGGGATACTGATTGCGCAGGAGATTGGAACGATAGGAAGTCCACCACTGAATATTGCACATTCATTGGAGGGAATATGGTTACTTGGAAGACTAAGAAGCAGAAAATTGTGGCATGTTCGACTGCTGAGGTGGAATATCGAGCGATGCGGAAGCTTACAGATGAGTTATTTTGGCTTCATGCTATTCTCACAGACCTAGGATGCGAGACCAATGAGCCGATCTTCATGCACTGTGAAAATAAAGTTGCGATCCATATTCCCAACAACTCGGTCTTCCATGAGAGAACCAAGTGCATTGAGGTGGATTGCCATAAAGTTCGTGAACGTATTGCTGAGGTAGTAACCCTTCCGTGTTATACAACAAGTGGAGATCAGTTGGTGGATATCTTCAGCAAGACCGTAAGTACCAAGGTTTGCAATCATATTTATGGTAAACTTGGTCTTGTGAGTCTTGACCTCACTTGACCTCATGTCCTCTAAACTCAAAGTGTACATGCTCTTTTTCCCTTGGTAAGGTTTTGTCCCACTGGGTTTTCCTTACTAAGGTTTTTACTAAGGTGTATGCTTTGAGTTTTTTCAAGCTAAGCCTTCATTCCATTGCAGCTTAGCTTGAGGGGGAGTATTGGTCAAGCATCCTCACTAAGCTACACCTATCCATATCCAAGAGGCCTAGTGACATTTATCCATCATTCGGGTCACTTTATCAGAATGGAGTTCGAGAGCGGAGATGTGGGAGTGCGAGGGCACAGGAGCATAAGCACACTGGAGCGCATGAGTGAATGGGCGCTGGAGCGCTGGAGCGTAGGGGAGCTGGAGCGCATGAGCACAAGAGCGCAGGAGCACTGGGCGCTAGAACCCCACATGACCTCACCCATGAAACATAGCAGAAGGTGGTCCAATTTTTTCCATATGTATCCGTTGAAAAGATGTGGTTCCAATGGTCAACATGACCATTGGTGGTCCCCTCCTCTTAGGTCACTCTCTTCTTCGTCTTTTTCTTTCTTGTTTTGTACTTCAATTATAAAAGAGACAATTTAAGAAAGAAAAAGCTTAAAGAAAGATCAATGGAGTTTCTCTTTGGTTCTTCTTTCTTAAATCTACTTCTCTTCACTCTTTTAGTCCATGACATCTTAGGTTATGGGATCCAAAACTAACAATTGTATCACACCTTCTCTAACCTCCATCATACTCGTATCGTTTTTGCCTAATCTGCGAAACCGTAGGAGCAGCACCCGCAGTCAACGGAGCCGAAGCTACCATGTCAGGCGGATCTCCTGTTGGTCTCACCATCTTTCCGACCTCCGTCATAGTAGCGTCATCGATACTCTTCCCTGAAACCCTAATATCGCCTCCTTCCGCAGACATGACATGTGTGTGCAACAAATTCTTCTCGTGAGCACTTAAAGCAACGTCGATGACGATGACGTTGAGCCAACAAAGATACTTTCTTAATTATTAAGAAATAAGCGAAGAAGATTAAACAACCGGAAAAATCTGACATATTTTTTCCCTGCAAACGGTAAATTGTACTCGTGGTATAAGATGAATTCTCATCAATTGTTTTCCTTTTTCTCGAATAAATTTGGTTAAGGTTTAGAGACGCCTGAAAATTTGGCAAATTGCACGAAATATGATGGCTTTGTTGTTACGAGACAAAACACTAGAAGAAACAAAGTAAGAAAAGAACAGAGAACACATAGAAAGTTTTGCTGAAAATCTTTATTCTGTGATAATCAAAAATGAAAGAGACAACATGAAATTATAAGAAACAAAAATGTAACAGCACTCACTACACCCATGAACTCATTATGTCCTATAATTAAAAGTAAAAACTGAAACCCCCAATTGATTAGAAATAAAAACTAGCAAAACATGTACCTGAAATCATTGATTGTAATTTGAATCATTTTTCAACACTCTCCCTTGATTCAAACTTGCATACTCCAAGCTTACTTCTGAAGTAGTCAAACTTGTTCTTCGATAATGCTTTTGTAAGAACATCAGCACTTTGCTCGTTTGTGCTGCAATGCTCCAAAACAATTGACCCTTCACTAACCAAGTCTCTGATGAAGTGGACCTTGATGGATATATGCTTTGTTCTTCCATGATATGTTGGTTTCTTGGTCATTGCTATAGTTTCCTTGTTGTCACAGAAAATTGTTGTTGCCTTCACTTGTTCTTGCTTGATGTCTTCCAAAATTCTTCTTAACCAAACTGCCTGACATGCTGCTGCAGTAGCTGCTGTATACTCAGCTTCCGATGATGATAAAGCTGTCACTCTCTGCTTCTTTGAACTCCAACAAACTGCTCCAGAACCTAGTTTGAAAACATGTCCTGAGGTACTTTTTCTATCTTCCACACAGCCTGCCCAATCGCTGTCTGTGAATCCAACTAATTCAAATTCTGACACTGAGTTGTACCATAAGCCATAGTCTGCTGTTCCTGCAATATATCTCAACAACCTCTTTGCTGCTCCAAAATGATGCTTGGTCGGATTGTGCATGAACCTAGAAATTGCACTCACAGCAAAACAAATATCTAGTCTTGTGTGAGTTAGATAGATAAGACCTGCAACTAAACTCTTGAATTTTGTTGCATCTGCACTCTTTGTTCCATCGTCCATTTGCAGCTTCTCATTGACATTCATAGGAATTTCTATAGCATTGCAACCTATCATGTCAAACCTTTTAAGCAAGTCACAAGCATACTTATGTTGAGACACAAAAATCCCATCTTCTACTTGCTTAACCTCAAGACCAAGGAAAAAATACAACAACCCAAGATCTCTCATCTCAAACTTCTCCATCATACTAGCTTTGAACTTAGCAATAAGTGAAGCACTAGAACTCATGTAAATCATATCATCTACATATAAACACACAACAAGGATATCTCCTTCACCTTGCTTCTTAATGTAGAGAGTAGGCTCACTTTTGCTTCTTTCAAAGCCAGAATCTGCAAAGAAAGAATCAATCTTGTTTTACCAAGCTCTGGGAGCTTGTTTAAGCCCATAAAGAGCCTTATACAACCTGTAGACGAAACCCTCTTTGCCATAAACTACAAAATCTTCAGGCTGATCAACATAAACCTCTTCACGTAGCTTACCATTCAAGAAAGCTTACTTAACATCAAACTGGTATATTGGTCAACGCATATAAGCTCCTAAGGCAAGAAGAATTCTTACAGTGTCAAACATTGCTACCGGAGAGAAAGTATCTTCATAATCCACTCCATATTCTTGTGTATACCCCTTAGCCACCAGCCTTGCCTTACTTTTGAATGCTACCATCTACATGATACTTAGTTTTAAACACCCACTTCAAACCAATAGAATGCTTATCACCAGGAAGCTCAACCAGCTGCCATGTTTGATTCTTCTCTATAGAAGCGATCTCCTCTTCCATCACTTTTCACCATTCTTCATTCTTTTCTGCTTCATTAACTGTCACTGGATCAACACTAAAAAATGCATGTTGTTCCTCATAAATTTCTCGCAGTGATCTGAATTTTTGAGGTGGACTTGTGCTTGAATTTCCTTCTCCATCACTTGCCCCATTAACTCTAGGTGAGCTAGGTGCTGAGCTTGCTTGTGTATTAGCAACAGAGTATGCTGGATTTTGACTCTCTTCTTGTTCATCAATGTTGTCAACGGAGATTTCAACAAGCTCACTATTTCCATCTTCACGCCAAGTCCAAACCGCTTCCTCATCAAAGGTAACATTTCTTCTCTCAACAATCTTCCCACTCACATGATTGTACAATCTATAACCTTTAGATTGTGAATAATATCCAAGAAAAATGCATTTCTCAGATTTTTCATTAAGCTTCTTCCTGTTATGAACATCTACAAGAGAGTAGCAAACACTGCCAAAAACTCTTAAATGACTCACCCCAGGTTTCCTGCCACACCAAGCTTCATATGGTGTTCTGTTTAAGACTGCTCTTATAGGAGATATGTTCAACAAGTACACTGCTGTCCTCACACTTTCTACCCAAAACTGATTAGGTAGATTCTTCTGTTTTAACATGCTTCTAGCCATCTCCACTACAGTTATGTTCTTCCTTTCCGCTACACCATTTTGCTCTGGTGTGTAAGCTATAATAAGCTCATGGTGTATCCCTTCTTTCTCACAGAATTGATTGAACTCAGTAGATGTAAACTCTCCTCCTCTGTCAGTTCGTAACACCTTAACTCGCTGCTCACTTTGTTTCTCCACAAGAGCCTTGAACTTCTTGAACATCTCGAACGCTTCTCCTTTCGATTCAAGAAAATACACCCAACTCATCCTATTGTAATTATCTGTCAGCATCAGAAAATACTTGCTGCCTCCAAGATATGCGGTCTGCATCGGACCACATAAATCAGCATGAACAATCTCAACACATTGAGTTGCTCTCCTTGCTTTTCCTACTAGAAACGACCTACGAGTTTGTTTCCCATATATGCAGCATTCACACAACTTAAGAGCATCAATCTTTGGTAAGTGAACGACCATATCCTTTTGATTGAGCACCCTTAACCCATTCTCATGTAGATGACCATACCGCAAATACCACAACTTCGAAATATCAGAAACTTTAGCGACCAAAGCACTTGTTTCAACATAAGACATTTTCATTGGAAATAGATTGATTGATGCCTTCTTCACAACTGCCAACGTGAGACCAGATTTCTTATCCTTGATGATACATCCACCCTCATTAAAAAAAACAGAACACTTGTTCTCCACGATTTGACCAACACTCAGCAATTTATGTGCTGTATCGGGAATGTAATACACATTATAGATGAGTTTGAGATTACCATGACCATTCTGGATAGCCACGACTCCTCTACCTTCAACTTGAACTTCTTTGTCATTTCCAAGTTTCACATTAAGCTTGTAGGACTCATCTAACTCTTTGAACAACGATTTGGTTCCCGTCATGTGATTTGAACAACCACTATCCAAATACCACACAGATTTGGACATTTTCTCACTTTTAAATGCCATAAAAAGTCGTGGTTGCTCATCTTCTTGCTCAACAAAGCTAGCATGCTTTTCTTCTTTCTGCCTTTTCCAACAGTCGGCCTGCTTATGATCATACTTCCTGCAATAATGACATTGAATGTCACTTTTGTTGGTACCTCTTGAGTTATCATAATAACCTCTTCCTCTGCCTCTTCCATGGTCTCCACGATCTCCCGATTTGCCTCGTCCTCTACCTGCAGTTGCTGCCATTCTTCTAACCAGAGTACTCTCCCTTCATTTGGAAAGCTTTTGCTTCACTTTTCTCAGTCTTATTATCAAAACGATCCTCATCACCAATTAACAAGCTCATCATGTTGTCAAAGGTATATGTTCTCATATCATTTGCCTCCGTGATTGCAGGTACCACATATTCAAACTTTGGAGTTAAGCTCCTAAGAACTTTACTCACAAAAATTTCATTTGATAAGAATTCACCATAAGACTTCATTTGGTTGACAACAGCGGAAACTCTCGCCAAATATTTGTATCGTCTCATTCTCCTTCATCAAAAGCGTTTCAAATTGATGACGGAGAGTCTGTAACTTAACAGCGAACGCCTTCTTATCTGCCATGTACTCATGCTTCAAAATTTCCCAGGCTTTGTGAGATGTATTCACCGCTGAGATCCGAGACAGGATATCATCCTCCAAAGCCGTCTGAATCCAAAACAGCGCCTTTGCATCCTTCTTGCGTCTCTCTCGTAACTGCTGATCAGGTTCCGCATGATTTGCATCTTCAAATCCATTCTCCACCAAATCCCAACTTTCTTGAGATCTGAACATCGTCTTCATCTTGAGACTCCAAAGGTGATATTTTTCACCTTTAAATATTGGAACCGTACCTTGCTGATTCGATCCATTGGCTGCCATAGCTCTGATACCACAATGTTGTTACGAGACAAAACACTAGAAGAAACACAGTAAAAAAAGAACAGAGAACACAAAGAAAGTTTTGCTGAAAATCTTTTATTCTCTGATAATCGAAAATGAAAGAGACAACATGAAGTTATAAGAAACAAAGATGTAACAGCACCCACTACACCCATGAACTTATTATGTCCTATAATTAAAAGTAAAAACTGAAACTTCCAGTTGATTAGAAATAAAACTAGCAAAACATGTAACTTAAATCATTGATTGTAATTTGAATCACTTTTCAACATGCTTGAACGGCGATTGGTGTTGGTTCTAAGTTAAGATAACCGCCAAATGATACACCTGCTGCTTCAACCACCACTCTCTTTGACTTTGTTCTCTTTCTTTTACTTATTCCAGTATTTGTTTTTGTTTTGTAATAATTTAATGTTTGTATTGGAATCTCGCGAATGGCCTTGCCTGAAACCGACAACCATAACTTCAGTTTATAAAAATGCATAACGACTCACATTCATAGCACTCAATATTCAAATGTGTTTGTTTCACAAAAATAAACAAATATCATACTAGTTTGACCATATGATCCAAAGTACTATGCAATAATGTCATCCGTTTGTGTAAGAAACACATGTAAATTACAATCGCAGTTCGTTAGTTTTATTTTATTTGTTAGTATTAAATTTCGTCCGCATGCATATTATCGACATTTAAAATTTTGACATCCTAGATATTCACTATTGTAATTTGACGTTAGCGTTTATATGCATGCAAAATAAAAATAATTATTGTATATGCGTGAAAATTGTGCTATTCGTGATTTGTATTTGGTAATGAGTTCATTTTGACATTTACGCAAAATAATACAAGGATTAGTATGAATAATTGATTTCCGTACTCAATGCTTTACAACCAAGTTTAAGGTTTTTTCATAAGAATCCACTAATGGTGGAAATTAACGGATATATAGATGATTTTTAACCCATTATTGTTTTATATTATTTTTTGAATAAAAAACACAATTTAACCCATGATTTGTTGCATGGATTATGAGAGTGCAATACATAATGATAATGTTATTTATGGCATACGTAACATTATGTGAATACTCAACTGCACGTATTCAAATTATTATATATATATATATGTATATATATATATATATTATGCAATGTAGGTTTTAAATATTTTTAAAAAACATAATTAAGATAGATCATAAGTAAACTAAATTTGTGGGAGTAAATTAAGGTTTAAATAGGTCCCTAAAGCATGCATTGCTAATTCCCAGCCGCGCGTGCCAAACACTCTTATGTCCCTTAATACATCTACTTAATCATTTTCAATTATCTAATTTTGTAACACTTTTTTATATATTATTTTACGTGTTTGTAATAGTAATAAACTTTGTTATAGAGTTTATATGTATTGACCAAGATATACTAGTTACATCACCGTCACAAGTTAACTAAAAGATTTTGTTAGATGGATTAACTAACAATATTCTTAATTTTCAATGTTTATTTCTTCCACTAATACTGTTATATTATTTCACATAATTGTTAGCATTGTTATAAACAATGAGATGATATCTTATGAAAAACTAAAGTTGTAGACAAAATGTTGTAAAGGTAAAAAAGAAGAGAGTAGCTGACAGAAAGAACATATAGGGAAGAGAGCAAAGAGTAAAACAGGACTTCAAGAATCAATTATTTACAAGTAATTATTTGCAAATTGTCTGTTAAAAGATACCAAAAAAATTATTTTAGAAAGAAAATAAAGAGAACACAACCTAACAGAGAATAAAACAAAAAAATAATATTAAGTGTCATTATCGTAAGGAACACAAGACTTCTCTTTAGTTTTGGCTATATACATTTTCAAGCATACAAAATACAATGTTTCAGGCTTTGTATCGCTGCTTGGGAACAACTCTTCTCTCTCAATCTTTTTTCTCTTTTGACCAACTTATGTTAATATTTATTACCTTTTCTTTTATTTTTTGCATTTTGTGTTTTAAAAACTTCTACAAAAACAAACATTTGAGTTTTAATTACATAGTCAATTACATGCTTATAAAACAGGAAAATATATAATTTTAATATGATTTTAAGAGGAAATAAATTATTACACTTCACGTTTGTTCCATGAAACATTATTAGGGGTTTGAGGATTGATTAGAAATTGAGTTTTGTAGATGCAACTGTAAAGAAAAGGAGAAAATGAAATAAATAATTACTATTTATAAGTTCTCTCATTAATGAGCACGTAAACAAATTAGACTAAATAATTTGTTATCTTCTGTTCTAAATAATTTGTTTTAGCTACCCACTTTCTCTCATTAATGAACACATAAACAAATTAAGTTAATAACTTTTTCCTTAGTTATCTTCTATGTATATTTAAGCAGGAAGTGTGCATCCTCGTTTGCTTAAGCCATGGACCCAAAATAAAAGAGTCATGTAGTTAGATTTTGCTTAGTCACTTTATGTCAGTGGGCTTTTATGATTTTGTCTTTTATCGAAAACAAAGAAACAAAGGCATGAATGATTTCATCACTACCAAAGTTGTAAAATCACCAACACAAAACACATACACACTCTAGTGTGTTACTTTAAGACACCAGAATTCCATAAACCTCCTTTAAATAATACTCTTTCTCTCTGTATTGTTGACATAAGACCCAAGAAGACAATATGAGTGTTCTATTTGGTTTTGAGATTTAGCATCATTGACATTGGAAATGATGAGAGCTTGAGCAAAAGATAAAAATTCAAACGGTTTTGTCTTCTTTTGGGCACTCTCATATTTTATATAGTAAGAAAACGTGTAGGGGTTTAATGGGAGGTGTGTTCGTGTTGAGGAAACCCAGAAACGGCCATAAATGCCGTCGTTTCGACCGAAGCATTACAATGAGACAAACCGAAACAGAGTTGTTCTCACAAGAAACAAGAGAAAGAAGACGAGCAAGACAAAGAAGTAGAAGGGGAAGCTTCTTCTTTGATATGATTTTTTCCTTTCATCTTTGTTTCTCCAACATTCTCTTCTTTTCTCTTCTTCTCTTGTCTTCTTCTTCTGTTTTTTCCGAAAATCTCTCCCCGAGAAACCAAACTCTCCGGCCACTAGAAGAGCTTAATAAGCTCAAAGCCATTACTCAACGTCTCAGGAAGATCAATAAACCTTCCCTCAAGACAATTCATGTAAGTCAGATTTATTCTACTCTAAAACTCTCTGTTTCAGATAAACAATCTTAGTTCTTTGTTTTTGATTCTTTATGCTCTGTTTCAACAAAATACTCTGTTTTGGATCTCAATCTTCTTTTTCTTCTTGTTGTGAATTTCTGAATTTTGTCTTTCGTTAGCCTCGCTTTCTCTGATTTATGGTCCCGTTATATAATGTTTTGCAGAGCCCTGATGGCGACATCATAGACTGTGTTTTATTACATCACCAACCAGCATTTGATCATCCCAGATTAAGAGGACAGAGGCCACTGGTACACAGACATGATGTTTAAACCTAAATTACTAGAGTCATTAGACCTGTTTTAATGATAAACTTATTAATCTGTGAGCTTTGAAAATTGAAGGATGCACCTGAGAGGCCAAGAGGGCATAATAACAGGAGAAGATTAAAACCAAAGAGCTTCCAATTATGGAGAATGGAGGGGGAGACATGTCCTGAAGGAACAGTCCCTATCAGAAGAACAAAACAAGAAGACATTTTCAGAACTAACTCTCTTTCTAACTTTGGTAAAAAACTCAGACATTACAGAAGAGACACCACCACCAGCAATGGCCATGAAGTAATATTTTCTACCTTCTTCTTCTTTCTCATTTACTTAATTATTTTATCACTTGAGAGAATAAAAATTGAAGTTTAGGTCCAACTTTGCTCCTCTCACTAAGAAAAGAAGATACTAGTCTTTGGTCCAACTCTACAATATGCAAATTCTAAAGAGATAGATTATTCGTCCCAATTGTTTATAAATTCAAATTCCATTTCTTGGTATTGAAATGTAAGATTTTGAAAATTATTTTCTTACTATCTCCGGACAAGAAGAAGAAAAAAAAGTGGCCAACAAAACTGGCAACTGTTTTCACTTTCGAGAAATTTAGAAAAAAAATAAAAAAAATAGAGAAGCTTGCCGGTAAAAACAGAAAACAAGAAAAAAAAGATAAATTACTGTGTTGTATATACTACAAAAAGTTCTTTTGATTAATACATTCTGTCAACAAATTATAAATTTCCAAATTTTATTATTATTTTGAAAACTATTAGTATATGAAAAAAGAAACACAAAATCTCACGTAGCTATAGATCTGCTACAATTCTCGCATTTGGTTCGCAATAATAACTTGAATTATACTCCGTGTATAACTTTATTTTAAGGGATACTAATAATAAATTAATAGTGTAAATGACTGAATATAGCACGCAGTGGGATACGTGAGCGGAGAGAAATACTTTGGTGCAAAAGCAAGCATCAATGTTTGGGCTCCACAAGTTCAGAACCAATACGAATTTAGTTTATCTCAGATTTGGATTATCTCTGGTTCCTTCGGTAATGATCTCAACACCATTGAAGCTGGTTGGCAGGTAAATTATACTATTTAATAATACACCATTAGCTTAAACGTTATATAAGCAATTGCTAATCGTGGATAATTAATTGCCTACCATTAGGTGAGTCCAGAGCTCTATGGAGATAATTACCCAAGATTTTTTACTTACTGGACTGTGAGTCATTTCAATGCTAAGCCTTCCTTTATTTTTACTCTATTTATATAGTTTGATACTTCATGACTTGTAATGTTTTGGAGACAGAACGATGCATATCAAGCCACTGGTTGCTACAATCTGTTGTGTTCCGGTTTTGTCCAAACCAACAGTGAGATTGCTATTGGAGCTGCAATCTCTCCCTCCTCTTCATTCAAAGGTGGACAATTCGATATTACTCTTCTTATTTGGAAGGTAACATTCATATACATATCTTTAATTGAATATTCGGTATACATAAAAAATAAAAAAATAAAGAATCAATTGCGTAAGCTTTAATTAGAAGATGCTCTCTATCTTTTCTCTTTTTTGTATGATTCTGTTGAGAAACAATGTGAAGAGTACTTGAGTATGACACCACTTATTACAAATCTTTACTTTTGGTCTAAGTTATTCTTTTTTACATTTTTGATACATTTGTCCCCAAATAGTTCAACATCCAGACTCTCAAAGCAATGCAAGTCGCATGGCTTATGAGTTTTAAAATTCATTCAAGTACTATTTATTTTCTCTAGCCTCACATGGGTCATAATTAAAGGCATGCTAATTAGTTCTTTTTAAAAAAAATTATAAAGCCCCACTATTCTTTATTTCAGATGCATTAAAGTAAATGCCACAGACTTAAAAATATCTTTGGTTCACATTAGATTAACGATGCTACTGGCCACTATTGAGAGTTTTGACCAAAATTTGATGTAATTATTATTGCGAGAATGATATGACTTCTTAGAGATATTCATCAAGAACGATAACATTAAGTGTTTATAACTGCATCGTGTATATTACAGGATCCGAAGCATGGAAATTGGTGGCTGGAATTCGGGTCGGGTATTTTAGTCGGGTATTGGCCATCGTTCTTGTTCACACACTTGAAGGAGCACGCGAGTATGGTCCAATACGGTGGTGAAGTGGTAAATTCGAGTCCTTTTGGGGCCCACACTACGACACAGATGGGAAGTGGACATTTTGCAGAAGAAGGCTTCACAAAATCTTCTTATTTCAGAAATATCCAAATTGTTGATTGGGATAACAATTTGGTCCCTTCTCCCAATCTTGAAGTACTTGCAGATCATCCTAATTGTTACGATATTCAAGGTGGATCTAATCGGGCTTGGGGCACTTATTTTTACTATGGAGGACCAGGGAAGAATCCTAAATGCCCTTAACGAATAATCAATTAGGGTTTAGCGATTCTCTTTTTCGTAAAAAAATCAAATATTTATCTTGTTCATTTTATGTGTAAATGTGAAAAAAATTATAATGGAGGGAATGTAGAAGTTATATCAACAAGAATACATTATTTTTGTTTAGTCTAAATCAATATATGAGGTACATATCTCTGTATATTAGCACATGCAATTTCATTAAGAGATTGTTAAATATTGTAATTTACATTCTTAGTTGTTTGGTCTCCAAACAAAGATCTGGATTTGTGCTACAACAGTAATAATCTCTTTTGAATAAATGTTCGCAACTGGTATGATAACATGTCGGTACATAGATTTTGTTCGACCTTCTTATCTCTCTTGCCTCCACTTGAACACCTACACATTCTTTGTAAATACACATCAACCCAACTTTGACGACGATTGAACAATTTAAAGAAACAATTCTTCATACATACATACATTGATGTAGAGCAAAGAGAGAAAGCATGAGTATGTCGATTATAGATGCATATCAGTATATGCGATAAATTCATTATCAACAAAGATTGACATAAACTAAGAGATGTTATATATGTGAAGAAACCTATACATACAGTGATGTAGAACAAGGAGGGAAAACATACAAATGTAGATGAGAGCTGTCTGTGATTTCATCGTTTAATTCTCTGTCTTAGACAAACTTATGCTGTTTCTTTTTTCTTGTTTTCTTGTCCTCAAAAACATATGTGATTTTTATTTTATATAGACTGTAGTTTACTGATTTAGAAATGAAGATAATTCTTACATGTATTGTTCATCATCTTAAAACGTCAAAAGTATAACATTAACGATAAAAACTTGACCAAATTTTGACTATAAATATTTCAATTTCTAACTATTATAATGATCAAATTTTTAACGTTTTCTAGTAGTGTTAAATGAATTTTTTGAGTGACAAAAAATAAAAAAAAATACAGAAAAGTAAATTAACATAATCCACTTTATTTTATAAATTACTAAGATAATCCATTTTTTTATAATTACTTAGGTAACCCGCTTTTTCAAAATATTCAATTTGCTCTTAATTCTGTTTTCGCTTTTTTCTATTAAAAAGGAAAAAAACGTTATTGTGTTTTTTCCTTTTTATGATTTTCCATGTTTATATATTTATTGTGTTTTTTCCTTTTTATGATTTTCCATGTTTATATATTCATGTATGTGTAGAAAGATCTTCATTATAGAGGTTATTGTAAATGAATTCTAGAGGACATTGTAATTGAAGGTGATTGATCATTATAGGCGGGATCAGGTTTGGATTCATTCAATTTATGTTTTTCCTTCTTATTATTCAGTAACCTTGTTTTTTTCGTTAATGTGAGAGAAAACAATCTCTATAATATTGTATGAACGATTCCACTTGTGTTTTGTGGGAAAATTTGCGTATTGCACGGACCGTTCTATACCTTCTAAATCTTTTATTTTTTACAGAGAGGTATAATCGATCGGTCCATATGTGACCGATCAATTTAGACCTCTTTGGAAGTACCACATTTTTAGCCAAAGGAGTACAGATCGATCGGTCCTCACCTGGACCAATCGATCTAATTCTTTATAAAAAATCATAACACTTACATTTCTGGTAAGTATATGTCTAATAAATTTCATAAATAATGATTGAAATCAAAGATTGTCTATGACGCGTGAAAAATAAATCAAGTATTTTTGATGCATATGTTTTTTTCTATATTTATCAGAAGTCTACAAAAAATCTGGCAGACTTGCAGAAAATCTACCAAAAATCTGGCTGACTTGCAGGAAATTTATCAAAAATCTAGCAAACTTGTAGGAAATCTGCCAAAATCTGACTGGCAGACTTGCAGGAAGTTTGTCAAAAATCAGACAAACTTGCAGAAATCTGCCAAACCGAAAGATTTCAGTTTTGCAACCCTAAAACAAATATTTTGGTTATGTTGTTACCTAAAAATTTGTAGGCAATAAATCCTAATTAGATACTTAGAATACTATTTTCTTATCTTTTCAAGAATGTCTATTTCATTTGCTTAAAAATTGTAAATTTATAATTTTTATTTTATTTAACCTAGTATTTTGATAATTAAAACTAGCAGATTCAAAAAATGTAGGTTATATAAATAATTTAAAAAAATGGATTATTTAAATATTTTATAAAATAAAATGAGTTATTTAAGTAATTCTCCCAAAAATAAGAATGTAATTTGATATCTCCTTAATGAAGTTGCATGTGATTTTATGTATATGGAATATATAAAAATGACATGAAATATGGAAACATATATCTATATACAGTATTGTACTAAAATGAATGGCATAAAATATAGCACTACTAGAAAATATTAATAATTTAGTGGTCAAAAATCTTTGGATGCAAATTCGACACTAGAAAACAGAAAAGCTGCTAAAACATGGAGGACTCCTTAAACCAAAATGTTTTCCGCCTTAACCAAAAGGTAATCAACTTAAAAGTTATTAAGATTTAAATCCCAATAAACATATGGTCTCATTATTGTCTCACTAAACAGCTTAACTATCCCAATATACATAAAACTATGTTTTTGTTATTACTAATAGTTGATGTTTACAGTTTATAAAATTATCGAATAGAGGTTGCAATATTATAAACAAGAATCTACCAATTATTATAAAAGTTTGAAAGCCATACATGATCAATAATAGAAACAAGAACAACTATAGAGAATCACACGATCCTTACGCTGAATATCAAAACTGAGAATATCCTATTCAAATATAAATCTCATCACTTGAATCCCATATCACTATTCTTTTGAATAAATCACATTTTTTTCTCAAATTACATATAGAGAAAGTCACATGCAATTCACAAATGTTTTCTTGTAGTATCAAATGAATTTAAGTGACAGAAAAATAAAAAATAAGAATGTAATTAGAAATTTTTTATTGGGCGTAAATGGGTACCGGTTGAATCTAGTTGAATCTCGCTGAATGTGGAGTATGGATAATTTTTTTTTCAACTAAATTTTGCTAAATGTGTTAAAATCAAATAGTAACGGCTGAATCTAACTAAATTTAGTGAAATTTAAAATATTATAATTATAAGAAAAGAAATAATATTTTACATCATAAAATATCGTAATTTATAATTAAATTTTTAACTAATACTTTGAATAATGATTAAAAATATCATATAAAATTTAATCTTCTAAAATGTTTGGGTTCATATACATATATATATATAACACTTAAAATCAAAGTAAATATAATCAAGAATAAAATATATCAAGCCGAAATAAAATTGATTAAATATTTAAATGAAATAGATTCATATACCTGAAAATCTAAGTATGAACTAGATTTATACAGAAAAATGAATGAGATATCTAATATACATAAAATGAAATTATATACATAAAATTTATTTTTTTATTCAAAATTTAATTTAAATATTCAAATTATAATCATAGATTTGGTTATATTACTATTTATTTTGGAATAAAATAACCGATAATTCAAAATATTCTAATATTTAATTAAATTCTAAATTTTATTAAACTATCTTTGATTTAATATTAATTTATTTTAATTTTATAAAATACATAAATCCGAATCCAATTAAATCAAATAATTCATATAAAATTTGGATCTAATATCACAATCGGATCATATTTGATCTATAACGAACCAAACTCAATGCAAAAAATATGCCCTTACGTGTATGAAATCGAAAACTTGAAAACTTAAAAATTTGATCTAAATCGATATGGATCTTGAATGTTCATATCTAACGGAGGATACACGACTTAATTTATTTGTCAATAATTTGATCGACAAAGCATGATCCATATCTAAAATCCACACTCTAAAACTTTTTTTTCTTCCATTTATATTGGGGGGAGAACCGAACCCCGATGTCTTGTGGATTTGTAAAATGACAACACCACTGGACCACATGTTCTCGGGTATACAAGACTTAATTTGTTAACTAAAATAAATTATATATTTATTTAAATATTAGTTATTGTTTTAAATAATAATAAAAATTATGGAATTGTGGAATTAGGCTGAATTGTATTATATGCAAATTATAACCGCTGAATTTGCAAAATTATAAAAGTAGACTAAAATTGTGAAATTATGTTACCACATACACACTAATTAAAAATCTCTTCATTCTTTTTTCTTGTTCTCACAACTTGAAAGAGCACGCGAGTATGGTCCAATACGGTGCTGAAATGGTAAATTTGTGTCCTTTTGGAGCCCACACTTTGACAAAGATGGGAAGTGAATATTTTGCAGAAGAAGGCTTCACAAAATCTTCTTATTTCAGAAATATTCAAATAGTTGATTGGGATAACAAGTTGGTCCCTTCTCCCAATCTTAAAGTACTTGCATATTATCCTAGAGTAGGAACCTTATTACTCGTATTCAGTTTAGCGATAGCAGAATCTATAATAAACGATGGAAAAACAAATTGTGAAGGTTAAAAAAGTTACACAGCTGAGACGAGCATCTTGTTACTTTAACTCAATAAACTTTCGCAGTGTATTTGGATTAATGTGTTTTGAGTTCCAGGATAGAACTACAAATAAAATTGGTCGACGATACAACGACGAAAGGAATCTATGAATTAATGCGTCTATTGCTACACTCTCGGACTCTAGCTAGAATGTGAGGGGACTATTTAGTATTTTGTTTATCGCCAAAAAACTCGTGAAGAATGAGAAGAGAAGCTCGGCTTTTATAGGAGGAAGAGACTTCACCTCCAAGTTGGGGAAACGCATCCATATAAGACCAAACCCCAAAGATCATTCGTCCATTTAAAACCAAATTTAGAAGTAATTAGAATAAATCTTGTTGCTTTAAAAAAAAGTGCATTATGGGACAAAGGCCACAAATTCCCCCGAGCACCATCATTGGCACCGACATCGGCATGGCAGCAGTGGCACACGCGTGTGATTGGTTCCATTTTCTACTTCATGCTTTTTAAACTAGTCTATAAGTGTAGCACTATATATACGTATGCAAATATGTTGTTATCAGCAATGTGGGACTTTGGAACAACTAAGTAACTTAAGTTGTAGACTTGCTCAAAGCCTAATCCCATTTTTCATTCAAACATAACCATCATTTGATGCATTAAGCTAATTGGCCTTGAATGATAAACAACGGTCCAACAATTCCACCACATGAATACAAATTACTCTAAAGATATGATTAAGAGACTCGATAAACGCTACTGACTGGACTTATTCTATAAACTAGACAGACAAACGGACTTTCGAGAGTGTAGACAAAAATGTATTGTGTATGAGTAAGTAGCATTTTCAGCTTTGAACCACACATTGTTTATATTTGTTGGGTTTACTTGAATATGAGGTGAACATGATGTCTTGAACCACCCGAAGTTTAGTGTAAGGCTAGATAACATATATAACTTAGTTTATTTCTAGTAGAATTAAGTTCTCTATTATATTCATTGTGGCCTTGAACTTTGCCTGGTATTCATGAGTGAACTTGGAGAGTATAGCCTTACTTTCATTCTTCTAGAAACAACCTTTATCTCACACTCACAAGGTAATTTTCCAAATATTTGGATGTGTAGAAGTAACATGTAATACCTCACTTATCAATCAATTATTGGACTCAAATCATTAAAAGTTCAATACTTATCCTCAACTTTCTACAGGTAGCATTGTTTATCATCTTAGGAACTAGATAGAGTCTAATTTAGTTGTTCCTT
>JAKUCM010000309.1:0-67938 GCA_023374145.1 Lepidium sativum | reverse complement strand
CGTCTATGATGATAGTGTATGTTGATATCTTCTCTGAGGTTGATTGCCATGAGTGGATTATATAGTTTTTGAACTTGATGCCTAGATATCATCTCCATGTGAGTCTTTTAAGTAATCTAGTAGGTCTAAATGAACCACTGAACAATTATTCCCACTCCTCACAAACCTTATTTCTTATTTGATTGATTATTACTCTGTATTTGCTTAATTCTTTGTTCTTACTACAATCTGATATGTTTTATATGAAGTTTCCAAGATTTATTTATGTTGTGGCTTATCTGTTAGCTTAACTGCTTATTGAGGTTAGTATTAAAACTATTGAACCTATTTGACTTGGTTTAGAATATTCTAATTGCGTCATGATTGATTAGTCATCCATTTGGTTTGATAGTCAATTGTACTATAATGAAAAAATCTATGTAATAGGTATTTGAAATTGAGTACCATCTTGTCATCACAAACCAATTATACCTGGAATTGGAACGAAAAGGCTAGTTTATGTGAATGCTAACAATGTAGCTCCTCAACGGACAGGCTCACGCAAATCGAGCAGTCAAATACGAGGATAGAGATGTGGTGTTAGAGATAAAGGACGACCAATGGAAAGCAATTTGTCGGATACTTGCTCCAGCCAAAACTGCTTCAACAAAACTCTTACGGGTAAGTCTTCTTCTACTCCCTCTTGGATATTGGACACGGGAGCTTCCCCATCACATGGAGAGAGTTATCATCTTTGAGAAATCTGTGAGATATGTCTCCGGTTTTAGTGATGTTAGTTAATGGAACACAAATAGTTTCCGTGAAAGAAATATCAGTCTCTTTAAGTTCAGTTTGGTGATCGAATATGTTTTTTGTGTGGAAGAAATGCCAGTCTGATCTGATATCACTAGGCCAATTGATGGATGAAAACAATTGTGTATTACAAGTAGTTCACAACTTTCTTGTGATCTAGGACCGCACTACCAGGATGGTGATTGGAATGGGCCGTGAGCGATGGCACGAGACGTTCTTTTTGTTGGCATTGAATATGTGGCAGCGATTGGAACCAAAACACTTGGCGATTCGAGTCTTTGGCACAGCCTTATAAGGCACCTGTCTTTGCAAGTGTTAAACTCTCCTTCCCAGTATTTCAATTTATGATTTTTCTGATAAAGCATGAGATGTGTGTTATCGCACCAAACAAACACGAGATCTTTTTGCCTTTAGTGAAAAAACAATTTGAATTTTTTTTTTAAAGATTCATTGTGATGTTTGGGGTCCGTATCATGCTCCTTCATTTTCTGCTATCGGATATTTTTTTGATAATCGTTAATGATTATTCTCAAAGCGTGTGGATTTATTTGATGATCACAAAATAGGAAACACAACATCACTTGCTTAGTTTTCTTTACACACTTGAAAAAGCAATTTGATGCAAACAAATAGAAGCATGATACGCAACAACGGGTCTGAGTTCATGTGTTTAATTTTCTCTGACTTTTTGGGATAGAGGAATTAATACATCACGAAACTTCCTGCGTGAGGACACAAAATAAGAATGGCCGAGTTGAATGCAAGCATATACACATCCTCAACATTGCACGTGCTTTGCATTTTCAGGCTTTATTACCGTTGAGTGTATTCTCTCTCAACTATCTGATCAATATGACACAATCTGAAGTGTTACAAGGAAAGACTCCATGTGAATTGCTTCACGGCACTCAACTTTCTCTTCAACATCTTCGAGTAATTGGAAATATCTGTTATGCACATAATCAGAGTACTAAAGGTGATAAATTTGCATCAAAGTCTCGAAAGTATATTTTTGTAGAATATCCCATTTGAATCTGAGACAATTTTTTGTCTTACGTGATATTCAATTCCATGAAAATTAATTTCCTTTTAAAAAAGTACAAAGGAGAAGCAAAATAATGAAGATGAATATTGTCAGGATGTTCTTTGTGTAGCAACTGGTCATGGTTATAAAGTTTACTAAATAGATGTTCATAATGCATTCATCCACGATAATTTGAAAGAAGAGGTTTATATGTGTCTTCCTCCGAGTTTTACTTCTTCAAAACTGAATCAAGTATGCCTTCTAAATCTCTTTACGGCCTGAAACAATCACCTCACTACTGGTTTGAGAAATAGTCCAAGGCTCTATTATCCTATGGTTTTAATGAATGTTAGACATATTACAACTTGTTCACTCACATGAAGAATTTGAGTGTTTTGAGGATCCTAGTATATGTCGACGATCGGGTGATTGCTGGGAACTCACATACTATAATAGCATCTTTCAAGAGTTATCTTTCAACATTTAACTACTTCTTAGGATCCAAGTAGCTAGAAATGACACATGTTTCTATCTCTGCTAGCACACATACGCTTTGGAAATTATAGAAGAAACCTGTCTTCTCGGATCCAAACTGATTACATTTCCATTGCTGCAGAATCACATATTAGCATTATCAGATACAACATTCTTACATGATTTGAAACAATATCGCAGACTTGTGGGAAGACTGATTTATCTGAAAGTTGCTTTCCAAAATATCTTGTATGTTATACACACTCTAGCCCATTTTATGCAAGAACCGAGAGAGGAACACTGGGAAGCTGCGCGTAAAGTGGTTTGGTACTAATGTCCAGTCCATGTCAATGCATTCTTCTAAATTCAGGCATGCATCTTACCTTTACGGGTTGGTGTGACTTCACCAGTCTCGTGAAAATCAAAAAAACAACAGACCGTAAGCAGATTATCCGCAAACACGAAATACCGGGTCATGTCATATCTTGCCCAAAGTTTATTTGGCTCAAACGTCTGCTAGCTGACTTGGGTGTCCAATATACAACACCAGTGCAAATGCTTTGTGACATTAAGTATGCTATCTACATAGGTATAAACCCAGTTTTCCATAAGCGTACAAAACATATTGAGAAAGAATGCTATGAGAGATGAGATTGTTATAGGGACCATTTCACCAAATTATGTTCCCAACAAAGGCAGTTGGCACAAATTATGACCACGGTGTTGGGACAAAAGGAATTCAAGAGTTCATTGGCAAGTCGGCCATTCAAAACTTGCATGATCCAACTTGAGGGAGGTGTTAGTATATCGTTCTATGCATTTTGCATCAGTTACTATTACTATGTTTTGCTTAAATAGCTTTGTACATTCTTCTGCTTAAGAAAGTAGGTTTACATAGCTTGAATATATATGTCTGTAAGTTTCTGTGAAATACACTATGATCATTCTTTTCAAACTTTGATAGTCGTCACTTCTTGTCAAGAAATCTGTGTTGTCACCGAAGATCTCGATCTTGGGTCTTCGTCTTTGGCTTCACCGTAACTAAGGAGAGCATAATCTCTGATACCACTCGAGAGGATTTAACAAAATCAGAAATGCAATCGCACAAGAATCAGAGAGATAAAAGAAAAAAAAAGGTAAGAAATGATTAGCGAGTTTGATAACAAGGTTTAAAACCCCCTGTTAGTCAAATCTATTGTAATACTATATGTATCTAACCAAAGTGTGATGCTAACACAAGGGATATGATAAACCAATCTAGTTCAAGTACATCAATTTTTAAGGTCAGGTCAAAGAGAGCAAGCAACAATGGCAGAAACAAAATATAAAGAAAAACAAAGCAGGCACCAAAAACAGAGTATGAACTTTGAAAATTAGAAAGCTAAAGAAGGGTCATGAGGAAGAAAAGTCACTTATTTCGGTCCCGATTAGGGGTTCCTAACCTTGTCTAGCAACCTATTAAGCAAGATCTAAGTCGGAGAAACACAGAAACTGGGTAAACAAGCCATTCTCATAAACATGAAATCACAACATGTTGAGATCTAACCAAAACTCTTTGGAGATTTCTCAGGATATTAACATGATGAACAAGTTCTCAAATCAGCCAACTAACAACCTAAACGACCAATCTCTTGGTATAAGAATGCTAGTCCTAACTGCACCTCAGCTTGGAACCCTAGAACTTCTCAGATATAAAACTCAAGTGAATCAAATCTCATGTGATCAAGATGAAACTAGCATTAAGCTCAAATAGAAAGCTAGATCTACACATCAAACACCTAAACAAGCTAAAAACCCAGGATCAGACCTAGATCTACCATCTTCCTCATGAGACCCTTAGGGATCTACTCACTTATGGTCATGAACATAAACCCAGAAATTGCAATTAAAAGACATAAATATAAAGAGCGTTAAAAACTGAAGAAGAAAATAGAGTTAAATCCTTTAGATTCTTAACACATCAAACTATATCTAAGAAACAATTAGAAAAGAGTCACAGAGAAAAGAGAGAAAAGACCTTCGTTGTTTTTTGGTAAAAAGGTTCGTCCTCTAGGGTCTGGTCGGCTAAGTGTATTTATAGCCCAAGGCCAAAACCCTAAAAAGTCTACAAAAGTCAACAAGATAAAAAAAAGATGATCTAGGCTCGCTGTTTCAGGGGTCTTCACTCGCCACGCCAGGCGAGTTCAGGAGGTGAGTCCAGGTTTTCAAGGCTTAATCAGTGTGAAGAAATTTGGCCCATCCTCAAGGTGACAGGCGAGCTGGGAAGGTGCGAATCAAATTATGGGCTTCAAAATTTTGGCCCATCTGTAGAGTCATCCTTGCAGTTTTTAAGGCCACTTTTACCGAGAATGCTCCAAATTCAGTTCTTTTGCACCTAAGTGTCTCCAAATGCATGATATATGCGAAAAATGCTCCTAAAAGACCTTAAAGTGCATACAATGCTATGTATGAAGATGCAATTCTACCTAAAATATGCTTAATGTGGTCAAAATATGAACATATCAGAGTTCAACTATCTGATATGAGTAATCCACGTTTGGAGATGGCTAAATCCAGCAATTCACTATCAGCAATTGATTACAAGGAGTTCAAACTCAATAACCATAGAGTTTCTATTAAATCTTTATTACTTTAAAAAATTTATTTCAAGTAATTTGGATAAATAAATATATATATATGTAATTGAATCCAATCTGTATCTGAATCAAACCTGAATCGGAAAAAAATATCTTTAAAATTTTAAATTTATAGAACTAAAAAATCAAAATCTGAAAACAAAACGATCCAAACCTGAAAAATACATTAATATTTAGACATTAAAAAACTGAACCAGAAAATTTGAGACATAGTATAACTACTGAAACTCTCCAAAGTCATAACTCAAAATGTCAAGTATTTTAGAGTCTACCAAAAATATGTCCGTTTTGGAACCATAGTGCGCTATTTAACCATGATATAACTTTGTTTAATCTAAGGATATGTTGTTAACGATAAAACAAAAACTTTTTAATTTTGTTATCTAAGTTATTTCGAAAATAGTCTTCAGAATTAAACTAAACAAATGAACCCTTACTGTTAGTCTACTCTTCCCATATAAAAAATTGCTTTGCTCGTATAGTATAGTTGCCAATGTTGAAGGAAAATCATAAAGTATAAATAATAGATAAAGTCCAAAAAATATTGATATTTCTTTGTCCCATTCATTGCCAATGAATCATTGGTCGTACTATTCAGCGCATGACTTTAAGTGGCCCTTGTACTATCTCCTCATGTCGATTAAATTTCAAAAAAAAAAAAAAGGGCTCTCTTGTAGTAGTCAAAATCTTCAAGTCAATTAAACTTCTACAAAAGAATCAACACAGAACTGATAACTGGATTCATTATTGATTATTCTATTAATTCTATCTACGACCATACTAATATAGTCATCTGGTCCGTCTTAAAGAGTAGTGTACGTAAAAGACAAGTATATCTCTCTCCTTTGATCATTGACTTAGTATAAATGGGACCTTTTAGTATCTTAAAGTTTGAGTTGTCTCAGTCGCCACAAAGTACCTCTTATCTTTTAGCCACCTAGATAGACCGGCAAGCCAGCCGCCAACAATTGTTTAATAGGAAATATTATTAAACAAAAGATAGAATATATCTAAGCTTGTGCTATAAAAGGAGAAACTAAAATGCAATATAATTGTACATAACTCATTATCTTAAATACACTTTCTACTCAATCTCCTCTTTACTCGCGTCTGATCAGTGTCCCTTACAGTGCCTTAAGGGACAAGAAAACAAAAGAACACAAAAGAGAAATGGGATTCGTTTTAGAAGAAACCTTAAGCTCTAACCATCAAACTTCAGTTGTTGTAGATGATGATAACGAGTTGGGTTTGATGGCCGTGAGACTTGCCAACGCCGCTGCCTTTCCAATGGTTCTCAAAGCTGCCCTCGAGCTTGGTGTCTTTGATACTCTCTACGCCGAAGCCTCTCAAACCAACTCCTTCCTCTCACCGTCTGAGATAGCCAGTAAGCTACCAACTACGGCCTCGTAACCCTGAGGCTCCGGTTTTGTTGGACAGAATGCTTCGTCTAATCGCTAGCTATTCTATGGTCAAGTGTGTTCAAGTCTCAGAAGGAAAGGGCCAGAGGGTCTACAGAGCCGAGCCAATTTGCAGGTTCTTCTTGAAGGATAACATTCAAGATATCGGATCCCTTGCTTCTCAAGTAATTGTCAATTTCGACAGCGTTTTCCTCAATACCTGGTAGTTTTCTGTTCATTGATGTTCAAAAAAGTCCATTTTATACACAAATGAGTCTTACGATCTATATTGATTCACCATTTTGGCAGGGCACAACTAAAAGATGTGGTGCTAGAAGGAGGAGATGCATTTGGCCGTGCACATGGTGGTATGAAAACTCTTTGACTATATGGGTACAGATGAAAGATTCAGCAAGCTTTTCAACCAGACTGGATTCACCATTGCTGTCGTGAAGAAGGCTCTGGAAGTTTACCAAGGCTTCAATGGTGTGAATGTTTTAGTCGATGTAGGAGGAGGAGTTGGTAATACTCTTGCTGTTGTTACTTCAAAGTATCCCAGTATCAAAGGTATCAATTTCGATCTGACTTGCGCTTTGGCACAAGCACCTTCCATTCCTGGTGTGGAACATGTCTCGGGAGATATGTTTGTGGATGTTCCAACCGGAGATGCTATGATCTTGAAAGTAAATTCAACATTTCTCATGTTTTATACCGTTTTATTCAAGTGTATGGTAGTACTTAATGTATACTTACATTTGAGATTAAATTTCTTTTAACAGCGTATACTTCATGATTGGACCGACGAAGACTGCATCAAGATTCTTAAGAATTGTTGGAAATCATTACCAAATAACGGTAAAGTGGTAGTGATAGAATTAGTCACTCCTGATGAAGCAGAGAATGGAGACATTAACGCAAACATTGCCTTTGACATGGACATGTTAATGTTCACACAATGCTCCGGTGGAAAAGAAAGGTCACGTGCTGAGTTTGAAGCTTTGGCTGCAGCTTCTGGTTTCACCCATTGCAACTTTGTTTGTCAAGCTTATCACTGTTGGATCATCGAATTTTGTAAAGAAAATGTTTAAAATATCATGAGAGTATACTTGTCGTTAATTGTTTATTCGATCTTTGTTTCCAGTTGATCACTGTCTTCGAGCAATAAAAGTGTTTAATGTTGCAATATATTAAAGAATTCAATACTCACATGATTTGATTGTTCTCCTACCACTTACAACGTCATTAGTTAATATGTTATTTACAATAGGTTTCATTATAAAGATTTTTATATATAATAAAATTTTAGCGTTATCGTATTTTTTATATACATAATATTATTAATTTGTTTTAATATAAATCTATAAAATTTTGTTTTAATTTAAATAAAACTATAACGTTAACAAATTCGTATTTTTTGTAATACTAAAAACTAATCTTTATCTTTTGATAAAATTTGATCAGATATATTAACCAATTATTATTATCTTTATTTACATAATATTATTTGTTTGTTTTAATTAAAATATATAAAAAAATTTCTTAACTAAAATATATATGAAAATAAAATTATTAAATATAATAAAATCTACTATATAAAAAATGAAAGCTTATATAATTTTATTCTTTCGAACGAGTTTACATAACAATAGTTTTATAAGAGATTATTATTATTAACTTTAAATATAACATTTTATGTTCAGCTATATGTGAAATAAAGATTAAAAACTTATAATAACTAATTTCTAATATTTAAAATATATCATACCAAATATATTTCTAATCAAAATCTATTTTAAATTTTTTATTCCTGATTCTAATAGAAAGGACTATATCAAGAGATTATTTAAGACATATCTCATATATTTCCTTATAACACCAACGATTCTAGATCTTCTTTTGTCGATTTTTCTGCTTTTACAATTCTGATCTTTTTTCCTCTCGTTTTTTTTTTTCATTTAATCATGTAATCATGTATTTTCTGAATTTTCTTTGTTAAAAACCTTGCAACAAAAACTAGAGATTAAAGTTAAGATTATCGAGCTCTGGAAAGTTTACACTAAAGAATTTGGTCAAACCATTTATATGATTCTTTGTGATTCTAAGGTATGTAACTAATAATGTATTTATTTACATATTTTGTATTGATTATGAATATTTTTAATTAGTTGATATTTTTTAGGGTCCTAAAATTTACTATATTGTGATTGTAAAAAACTGGTTTTCAAATTTGTGAACTTTCTTTGAATAAGGAAGTACTAAAAATCATTATAGACCTACAAGATTATCCTGCAAGTGGATCTTACCCAAAGTCGAATTTGTGTACACATTCTCGGTTAAGTCAATTTATCCTCTATAAGATTCAGTTTTGAAATTATAATACATTGATTATCGTAAATTAATTGAACGGCGTTTTAAAGATATCTATATTATAGAAAAATAGATTATTTATTTTTCTTAAAAACTTTATAATTCCAAATTATAATAACTGTTAATAAATTAGTTATTCATTTATTTTTTTATAGATATTATCGGACCGTTGGTTCAAGTTAGCAACAATGAAATTTCTAAAGTGAATGGGAAAACCTAAACGAATTAGTATAATTCTTAGGAACAATGAGTAAGTTTTTTTTAAAAAATATTTAATTATTTAAAGTTATATTAAATGTAAAAATTTATATTTCATATCATAAATTTATCTTAGGGTCACTTGTGTGTTGTAGGAAAAATATGTTGAAATGGTTAAAAAGGCAACCATTTAGTTTTTTTTTTTTTTGCAGTTTTGCAAAATAAAAATATTTTCAGGTATATGGTGTCTTGATATTTCAAAATGTAAATTTACATATTTGTTATTATTATTTTCTCTAAAATTTTAGATATTATATCTTTTTATAATGGTTTCGAGTGTACTCCAATCTCAGAACTTTTGAATTTGAAATATAGATACTTAATATTTTTGTTTTTCTATTAAGTGATTTTGTTTATATTATTTAAAGTTGTACATAGTTATCTATATTATAGGATATAAGACCACCTCCAACCATTAGAACCTCTAATGGGGTTTTTAACCTTTTTTTAAATGAAAATAATGACTTATTACCAATTAAGAACTCATGTTTTGATTTTATGTTTTTAGGGTTTCAATGGTAGAACCCCATTGGTTCCTTAAAAACAATTGTTAAATCCTGCAAAACATTGTAAAGTGTTTAGGAAGATCATGCAAAACATTGATTTAAAAGTCATTCACTCAACAAGATTATATATACTCTTGAATGTTACAACAAAGCTAAAATACAGTTAGATAGTCACCAAACGATCCTTACAGAGGCTATAACGAGTGACACAAGCTGTGATGAAACAAGATTTGTCGGATGAACATTCTGCTTCTGCTTTCTTATTCTTCTTCTTCTCCAAAGTGCTCCCTATTAATGTTGAAAGAGTATCAATTGAAGTCATATACAGAGTAAGATGAGTCTGCTCGGTCTTGAAGCTGCAAATCAGGAATACTCCAGGTCGTAAATACACAAGAACTCAAACATGAATAAGCAAAGTTCTTGATACCAGACCTAAACTCACGATGGGGCTGAACTCAAGGAAGGATCATATTCAATGAATCTCAAGCCCCTAATTTGGCAAAAATTAAATCCAATTATGAGGAAACAAATCTAGTCCTTTTGAGACACAACATAAACACCGGTTTCTAAGGCAAACGATCTACCAATAAGTTTTCAAAAGGGAAGAACGCAAGTCCAATAGTTCACTATGGTTACTAGCCAATCAATCTAGCAATATTGTCTATCATTAGCAAGATGATTCGCAAAACTCTAGACTCAATCCTATATGAATGCAATGCAGCTACATGAACACTCTGATTTTGAAGGATGATTTTTCATGGTTTTTCAAATTTTCATGGATTTTTTATGCCTTAATTGATATGCAAATAAGCAAATATGCTAAATTCAAAATATTTTTGTGATTTTATATGCCATAAGTGATATGCACATGATGAATGAGAAAAATCAAAGCTAAGAATCACATAAAACAAAGTCAAATGTCCTCTATAACCCTCTCCCAAACTTAGATCACACAGTCTCATGTGTGGATTAAAGCTCGAAAGAAAATCTTAGACTAGCCAGTCAAAATAAAATATGCAATGGTATAAACAATGATTGGAAGGAGTTTGTACCTCTCAGATGCCAAAGTAGTGGGCTGTTGTTGCTTGCATACTCTCCAGGTTGTAGCCTCATGTCTCCTGGCGACGCTCGGGCTCTCTTCGGTCGAGCGTGCTGGTCAAGCATCCTGCTTTGGACTGACGCTCGACCTGGCGGTGCTTGAGCATTTGGCTCGAGCGTGAAGCTCCAGTCCCGCGCTGCCTCCTGCTGTATGTGGCAGGGTTCGCAAGGATCATTCAGAAATACCTCAGAGCTGGATTTCAGATTAGAGAAGCTATATATCTTGATGATAAAAATCGGCTCCTTGTTGTGGCTATTGTATGCCATAGATCCTCAAGTTCTCCTCTATCAAAATCTGGCCCATAGCTCTCTAACTCGGCCCTCGGGAAACGAAATAAGTCTCTAAGTGCCTTGAAGGTAAGCATGTAATCATGTCCCCTTAATGTGAAGCTGATATAACCACCACCTTGCTTCTCTTGGAGGCCCACATTGTTCGGAGCATAAAGAACTATTTGGACTGTGGTGAGAAATTGAAGTGTTTCCTCTTTATATGCCAGAGTTGTGCGAGAGACAAATGTTGATAGCCCACAACTTTACAACAACAGATCCACATCCCGCGTAAGCCCCATAGTAGTCAGCGCCTCTTTGCATTGATAATGGGTCCCAACAAAATTCATTCTCCACAAATCGTGTAAAGCCCCTATTCACATCGTGTTTCTTCTTCATCTCCTTCTACCTCAGCCCAGCCAAGATAATCTATCTTGCCTCCTCAGCTTCTTCATTCGTCATACCCACTACCTCGTGAAGTGTCTCTTCCACAAAATCCCCCACAATATCCTCTTCATATTCACCCCCTCTGGTATTCAATTATAGTGTTGTCCTCATCCATGTACTCGAGCTTATCTTATGTCTCACTAGTTGATTGGATTATCAGCTTTCTCATTCCCTTCTTGTCGGGTTTCAATTTGCTCTTTGATGATTCTCCTTGGTGAGGTTGGGTTTTTTACCTCACATTATTTGTTGCCCTAAGTCGGAGAAAGCTTGCATGACGTGCTTTTCCGATCAGACATGGTGGTATTTTGTCGGAACAGGTGGTGGGAAAAACGCTCGAGGTGAACGCTCGAGCTTGTGTTGGTCGAGCGTTCGCTTTTCTGCGGTGGGACCGATTGGTGCTTGACAAGAACCCATGTTGAGGTCTTCTTTACTTCAGCAGTTAGCTTCTGCAACAGAGATTTATACTAGAGAAAGAATTTAATGAGAGAATGGGAATTTAGGTGAATAAGAAGGAAGAGGGTCCTCCTCTTTATATAGGGAGCAAGAAATAAGAGGAGAATCTTTTCAAATTTAAATTCAAATGAGGATCAAATCAAATCTTTTAAATTTAATATTAAATAAATGACATTAAACATAGATTGACCTCATTTTCCCTCATTTTCGCAGTGAATTTCGTCCCATTATGACTTTTCTTTGCTTTTGTCAGGTACGTGGGTGCAGGCTTCAGATTGGACAGGAGGGAGGCACCCTCGAGCAGGATGCTCGACCATGTTGTGGTCGAGCGTTGTCTGTCAAAGGATAGACACACGTGCTCGAGTGGGACCCTCAACTAGAGGTCGGTCGAGCATTTTTCCATCTCCAAAACGCACAAAAACCTTCTAAACATATGCGGGATGAAATAAATGTAAATAAAATGAAATCTATAAGAGTACCAAAAAGAAACTGGATATGCTAAAACCAGATGCTAAACAGAATTTATATACAAAGGATATCTTTGGGATTGCCTCCCAACTGCGCTCATTTATAGTCTCGAGCTTGACTCCCTCACATTCTTTGGAGATGCGGTGGATCATTGAGAAGAGCCAAAGTTCTCTCGAGAATTGTGCAATCAGCCAAGTCCGGTTTAACTCTATGGCTGTTCACAGTAAATTCCACTCATTTGTTGTTGGATAAGGTAACAGCTCCATAAGGTAAAACGTGTAACACCTTTAACGGACCAGACCACTTCGATCTAAGTTTACCCACAAACAACTTGAGCCTAGAGAAAAAAAAGAGTACGTGATCATCGGTTGTGATTGTCTTTGACTGGATGTTCTTGTCGTGGGCTGCCTTAGTGCGATCCTTATGTGCCTTAGAGCTGTCATATGCCTCAAGTCTGATTTCCTCCAATTCATGCAAATTCGTCTGCCTCTTTTCTTGGGCTATCTTGAAATCAAAATTCAAATGCTTGGTAGCCCAAATGGACTTGTACTCGAGCTTAACTGGCAGATGACATGAATTCCCATAGAGCAGCTGAAATAGTCTCCTCCCAATAGGCGTCTTAAAAGCAGTCCTATAGGCCCAAAGAGTATCATCAAGTTTGTCTGCCCAATCACGCTTAGAGATCCCTACTACCTTCATCAAAATAAACTTGATCTGTCTATTGGACACTTTAACCTGCCCACTAGTTTGGGGATGATATGGAGTTACCACCTTATGTCTAACCCCATGTTTAAGCTCTCAAAGACTTTGTTGATGAAATGAGATCCTCCATCACTAATCACAACTTTTGGCACTCCAAATCTGGGAAATATAATGTTCTTGAATAATTTTAACATCTTCTTGGTATCATTTGTGGGGCATGAAATGGCTTCTTCCCACTTCAAAACGTAATCCACAGCAACCAAAATATAGTTATTTCCAAAATATGGTGGGTTCAAAGGTCTCATGAAGTCTATTCCCCAACAATCAAACACCTCTATCTCTAAGATAGGATTCTGAGGCATCTCATTCTTCTTGCTTATGCTTCCCATCCTTTGACAAGGGTCACATCTGGATATAAACTCTTGGCAGTCTCTAAACATGGATGACCACCATAAGCCGGATTGAAGAATCTTCTGTGCCGTCTTGAATGTAGCAAAGTGGTCACCATATGCAGATCCATGACAATGTCCCAATATCCCTCTAACTTCCTCTTCTGACACACACCTCCTAAAAAGCCCATCATATCCCTTCTTATAGAGATACAATTCATCCAAGAAGTATTGCTTGACATCCCTGAAGAATTTCTTTCTTTGGTAGGAATTCAAAGTCTTAGGTAGTTCTCCAACTACCAAGAAGTTCACCAGATCAGCGTACCATGGTAAGTTGGTTCCAACAAGTTTTGATTCGGTCGAAAAAATTCTCTTCTGGCTGGTGAGCGGATGCTCAACCATGTGATGGTCGAGTGTCTTGGTCAATCATCTGACAGAGAAGCTCAAAAGTTGTTCTTCCGGCATATCATCGTCTATTGGCATAGACCCTTTCACTTGCATCCTAGATAGGCGATCCACAACACTATTTTCTACCCCAGGCTTATCCACCACTTCCATATCAAATTCCTGCAACAGTAAGATCCACCTAAGAAATATAGGCTTAGCACCTTTCTTCTTCATTAAGTACCTTAGAGCTGCATGATTTGTATGTACTACAACTTTTGACCCAACCAAATAAGATCTAAACTTCTCAAAGGCAAACACCACTGCAAGTAATTCCTTCTCTGTTGTGGCATACTTAACTTGCGCATCGTCCAGTGTTCTGTTAGCATAGTATATAACATTGAGCTTTTTATCCTTCTTTTGCCCCAGAACTGCTCCAACAGCATAGTCGCTATCATCACATATTATCTCAAATGGGAGGGTCCAATCTGGTGCTTGAGCAATAAGTGTTCTCACTAAGGCTTCTTTAAGCTCTAGAAAGGCCTTAAGACACACCTCATCAAAGATGAACTCAGTTTCCTTACAAAGGAGACGTGTTAGAGGTCTAACTGTCTTTGAAAAATCCTTAATAAAGCGTCTATAGAACCCCGTATGTCCCAAGAAACTTCTGACATTCTTAATTGTTTTGGAAGGTTGTAGCTGAAGCATCATGATACTACGAGTTTTATCCCTATATCCTACTGCAAGTGCACAGCAAGCGTAATAGTACTTAGGGGGTGAATTCCTCAGAGAACCAAGTTACACTATCAATTGCTATTAAATCTCAAGCTATATCAATCAAATAAGGGAAGTAAATTCTAACAACTTTTAACGTGAATGTAATCAAATAACTAAAGCAATCGGATGTTGGGTATTCATTCGAGAGTTAGAATTCTTGTCAGGGAAACAATTCAGGAACTACTATGATCTTATTCTCGACGTGAACATAAATAAAGATAAACCAACTCTCGTTGAAACTACCCCTCTATTTATAAGCTAAAGTTCCTAACTCTTGTTGGTTTCAGATTACAAATAAGCTTTATTTTTTAGGTTCAATTACCCACAACCCAACCTAGCATCAACTTTCGTTGGTAATGAAGAAATTGCTCTTCTAATCTAGCTCTAGTTCTTAACAATCTTATGGAATGTTAACAACCTAAAATCATCAACGAATTTGCCCTGACCTGAAACATGATTCCAACTCTGAACGTTTTTGACCTGAAATCTCAATAAAACATAGACAAATTTCCCAAGTATAATTGTAATAATGAGCTCAAAACCGACAAAATATGACGAACATCACATCACCTCTATCTTGGCTTTATCAACCTCAATGCTTTTCTCTGAGATCTTATAACCCAAGACAATACCCTCTCGCACCATGAAGTGACACTTTTCCCAATTGAGCACAAGATCTGTTTCAATGCACCTAGATAAAACTCTGCACAATTTTGACAAAAAAAAAGGAGAAAGAAGAGCCATAAAAAGAAAAGTCATCCATGAACACCTCAACCATCTCCTCAATCAGATCCAAAAATATCAAAGTCATGCAACGCTGAAAAGTGGCGGGAGCATTACACAACCCAAATGGCATCTCCCACGTGCAAATGGGCCATAAGGGCAAGTAAGAGTCGTTTTCTCTTGATCATTGGGATGTATAAGGATTTGAAAGAACCCAATATATCCATTAAGGAAACAATAATATGAGTGATTAGTCAGCCTCTCTACCATTTGATCAATGAAAGATAAAGGATAGTGAACTTTCCAAGATGCATAATTAGACTTCCTAAAGTCTATGCACATCATATGCCTTGTGACAGTCCTAGTGGAAATTAAATCATCATTCTCATTCCTAAAAATAGTGATTCCTCCCTTTTTGGGCACACAATGTACAGGGGATACCCATTTACTATCTGAAATTGGGTAAATAATATCAGCATCTAGCAATTTCAAAATTTCCTTCTTAACAACCTCTTTCAGATTTGGGTTTAATCTCCTTTGAGGCTCCCTGCTATAATAGGATTCATTATCAAGGTGAATTCTATGAGTACACAAATCATGTGAAATTCTTCTAATGTCAGATAAGGAATATCCTAAAGCTTTCCTAAATTGTTTCAATTCAGCAAGCAGCATGCCCAACTCATCATCATTTATTACATCATTCACAATTACCAGATATGTTGAGTTAGGTCCAAGAAATGCGTACCTGAGCCCAGAGTGGAGTGGTTTAAGGTCTACTTTTAGAGATTTTAGCTCTGACCAATCGTTGGGGTCTACCAAATCATGACACTCAAGCTGCTCGTGGTCGAGCATTTTGCTCGAGCGTGGACAGTCTGCGGTAAGGTCAGGATGCTCAAGCAAGAGGTGGTCGAGCGTCATGGTCGAGTGTACAGTCTCAAATACATTTACCCTCTTGAAAGGCTTATTAGAGTCCAGCAATATCTTGTAACCCTCTGTTTCCAAATGAATGTACACATCATGACAATCTTTCGTCAAAGCAGTGCTAATATGATCTCCTTCCACTAATTCCTCAAATATTTTCTTAGATAGATCATCTATTTCTTGGACTACAAATAGCTTTCTCTCAAAAGTCGGTTTCCTCATCACATCACTAATGTTGAAAGTCATTTTGAAGTCTTTTCCAAAATTCAGTTCGATCTCCCATTTTGGTACATTAATTACTGGTCCTGCGGTGGCCAAGAATGGTCTTTGAAACAGTACAGGGTCTTTGGGCTCTTCACCAATATCGAGAACCACGAAGTCATTGGGATTTCCACTCCTCCAACTTGAACCGGCAAATCCTCTAAAATGTCATGCGGACCAAAGAGATCTTACATGTCTTGTACTTATAAAACGCCAAACGCTTGGCAACCGAGAGTGGCATCAAACTAATCGATGCCCCTAGATCACATAAACAGTTCCTGAATGTGAGTTGACCTAAGGAGCATGGGATTGTGAATCTCCCTGGATAATCAAGCTTCTTAGGTATGACTTTCCTTTGTATAATAGCAATGACCTCATGTGTGAGCACAACCATCCCCTCAACCTCTTTTTTGAATCTTTTGGGAAAGGAAGTTGAGGTTTGAAAGGGGGTAGAGCAAATGACTTTAGTTCTTTCTGAAAATCACACCCTTTTTCAGGCTAAGGGAGCGACGAACGACCTTGTGGTGGTCGAGCGTCGTGGTCGAGCGTAGGTAGATGAGGCAATTTCGTGCTGGATTTTGTCTGGTCTTCGACCAGGCTATCCTCCCCAGCCTGAATGACACTCTCCTCGGTGTCACTTGCATCCTCAGCACGGATCAATAACTCACGGCCAATACGGAGTGTAATGGTGTTAGCGTGATATTCTTTGGGATTCTGAACAGCTTTCCCAGGTAGTTTCCTAGTGGTTTTCACAGTAGATGAGGAGCCTTGCTGATTCTCCACATACTTAAGTCGGGCATTGAGAGTCTCAAACTTGCAGTGCAGGTCATTATGGGAAACATAAATTTTAGTGTAGAACTCAGCAAATTTCCTAGTTAATTCAGAAGTTGTAGCAGTCTTGCCCTTGAGGATTTGCTGCAAAATACCCATAACCTCGGGGGTATGTTAGGGTCGGGCAAGGGTTTGGGTTTCATACTTGGGTGGTATGGAAGGAGGGTGATGATGATTTTGCTGATACCGCTTTTTAAGGACAAACAATTTGGATGGTGGTTGGTTATGTTGTTTTGGTGGATACACTTGATCTTGGGGATTACCCACATTGGTGTTCCTGTAGGAGAGGTTAGGATTTGGTTTGTAGATGTTGTATGGCATGTAACTGCTGCCTTGATTCTGCACAAAACTGACCTCCCCTACTTGATCTTCATCTTCAACAACCTATTCTGCATCACTCATATGATGAACCTGTTTTTGATGAACTGAAAGCAACCTATCCATCTTGCCTTGAATCGCCTTGAGCTCCTTCCTACTAGCCATGGCAGGATTCGCTGTACCCCGAGTGGTCCGATCATAGTCTTCGCTGTACTGCCCATCTGCTTGGGCTAAATTCTCAAAAAGCTCTCAACTATCATACACGTCCTAATTCATAAAGTTCTCATTGCTTGCTGTATCTAACAACATGTGAATCTTGGGAGGAACACCTCTGTAAAGTGTACTAAGGAGTGACTCGGTCCTGAACCCATGATGAGGGCATTGAGACATATACATCTTGAACTGTTCCCATGCCTCGAAGAATGTCTCAGAATTGGTTTGCTTGAAACCGGAGATGGAATTTCAAAGTTTTGCGGTTCTGGAATTTGAGAAGAATTTGCCCATAAAGGATGTTTGCAAGCGTCCCAAGATGTAATAGACCCTCGAGGCAAGTGTTTTTCCCATAGGTGAGCCTTTTCTCCAAGGGAGAAAGGAAACAACCTCAGTTTCAAAACATCTTCACTAACCTCATTAATCTTGGTCAAACTGGTTAGTCTCTCAGACTCATCAAGATGGTCTAACGGATCCTTGGATGGCATAGCATGAAATTAACTATTTTTTACCATGGATATCATACCACTCTTAATCTCAAAGTTGTTATTGGCAATGGCAGGTGGAACGATTCCATGGCACTGAGTATGAATACTTTGAGCATCACTAGCTTCAATGTGTCATGGGCACCTAGTACGAGGCCATGGCTCAGCAACTTATGGCTGGTCTTCCATCTCAACCTGATCGTGAAGATCCTTGTTCAATCTATTCCGATGAGCCCGCAAATGTTCACGAGGTAACCGGTTTATGCTGTCCGAGTAGGGGAAGAGATTTTCACTGCCTTTGGATCTCGTCTGCATACAAATGAAATTGGACAACAAATATGGACACTAGACCAAGTGATGGTCGAGCAAGGCGGTCGAGCATGCTGGTAACAGAGCAGATCACGGCGCTCGAGCTGTGTGTGGTCGAGTGTGCCTGCGAAACAGTCAAAACCCAGAAACAATATATAAAGAACATGATAACCAGAACACACACTAGAACTTGGTCTCAGGAAAGCGATAACTCTAATTGTAGCTAGCTAGAATCCATTTGGCAACGACACCAATTTGAGAACAGTGATTTTACTATCAAATAAACCTACTACTATATTCGATCAAGGTAGTACAGTAAGGTGTCAATCCAACTGGGCAAGCAACTAGCAATCAGAACACAATCAACTTAACCTAATCCAAGCCAATCATCATTAAGGGATAAACTTCAGTGCAATTTAGACTTGGTAAAAACAGAGCATAAAAAAAAAGAATAAAAACAGACATAATTACAGAGCAAGGATCAAAACAGAGTTTTAATTCAAAAACAGAACACAACTAGAATGACTTAACAAAGGAATAAAATGGGTTCTTGAGGGGTATGATCAATGATCAAAGCATCACTAGGGGTTCCAGACTTTCTTAACAACCTATTTAGATGACCTCTAGGCAAGGGATCACAAAAATCACATTCATTCTCATGCAATGAGACTCAACTTAAACCACAACCAGACTTGATTCTCATCAACGATTAATAGCATAACAGGCATTGAATCCGGACCTAGAACAGCCTAATACATCCTAGACAATCAATCTCTTGAGCTAGGAAATGTTATCTCAACTTAAGCTCTTTCAAGCATTTTCACAAACACATTGTGGGTGGGAAACACCAAAAACCTAGATTTCAATTGATCAAAGAGAAATAAGCATTAACCTCACTTAAACTGAAGAGATCTAAGCCTATTCAACCCTAAACAAGTCTGCAAATCCTTAGATCTACCATAATCTCACCATTTCCTCAAGAGTCCTTATGGATCTACTCAAACTTCATGAACAAAAACATAAACCTAGAATTTGAATGGTTAACATCAACAGAAAGATCATAATGAGATGAACAACAATGATAAAAGTAGAAATTCAAATAAGCAAAGGATAAACAAGGATCTAGGATTCAAGGTGAGTGATTACAAGGTAAAAGAAGAAAAGTTCTTTTTGATTAAAAGAAATGCTAAAACGTGGCTTCTTTTGCTTAATTACATTAGGGGGTATTTATACTCCAACAACTAAAAAACCCTACAAAGTCAACTCTGGAAAAAGTCAATGTGTCTTGTGGATGAAAAGCACTCAACCAAGTGGTGGTCGAGCGCCTTGGTCGAGCGTCTCGACTTCATGCCAAATCTTTTAGATCACATCTTGAACTTTGCCTCTTGGCCGATCGATTCATCCACAGGTTTTCTTGTAGTTTAGAATTCTTCGTAATAAGCTCTTGAAGTACCTAAAATCCACCTTATGCAATGCATGCAATGCTTGACACCAAATACGCATAATGAACTTAAAAGACCCTAAAAATGATGATACTATAAATATGAATGAAAAATATGCTACATTACAGTCCAAAAAGCGTTAAAATGAAGACACATCAGTCTTGAAGCTGCAAATCAGGAACACTTCAGGTCGTAAATACACAGGAACTCAAAACTGAATAAGCAAAGTTCTTGATACCAGACCTAAACTCACGACGGGTCTTATCAAATCCAAATTGTATCATCCCATTATAAACCTGCAGGTTAAAAGTCCAAAGCCGAGTTGAATATAGAAAGAAAAATGAATAAGTGAAAAAGTTATAACCAGCATCTACGGTATGGTTGTCTCTTAAAATTTCCCATGAGTGAGGATGCAAACCGACCGTGAACCCCTTAAACACATGCGGGCCAGGTTTCTCACATGGAATAGCCAACTTGACAGTAACTCTGCACGAGTGGGAAAAGCAGAGACATATATTCATTGTAAAAAAAATTGATTCTAACACGATTCATAGATAACAAGAAATGGATAGTAGTAGGCAGACCTACAAGATGAATCTTGGGTGACAATACATATGCATACAAGTCCAAGTCAAATTGACAAAGAAAGAATGAAAACTTAGTAGCTTTCCAAAGATTGAGAAGCATTTCAATGCTTAAACATCTGTAAAGGAACAAAGATAAGAAGAAGCTGACACACCTCGACAATGACCATCAGCACAGTTCCCACAAATAATATTGACTTCGAGGCAAAATAGAAACCAAACTCAAAAGACAATAACCACTAATAATCTTCATATAAAATTCTTGTGTAAATATCCAACTTGTGTTTTATGTCCAAGTTTGTCATAACTTTATTCACAATTTACATCATAGATCAAGAATCAAACACAAACAAATGAATCCACGTTATTGGTCTATCTCAGACAGCAGAGCAAAGAAGCTTGTACATAACAAAAGTCATATATCACATCAAATTCCTGTACCAATAAAGACAAATATAAAGTCCTCATAAAATCGGGGAATCAAATACAGCTACAAAACGAGAATATGTATATATCAACCTTCTCATCAAATTCAAATGGATGACTGATCCAGCTGCTATGATCAAATCAAATTAAAGAAAAGCAGCTTCACAAGTCATTCATAATCAACCAATGCAACAAAGCAAACTTCTTTTACTTTTACTTAAGCTTTTTTTGTTCTAAACACAATTTTAAACGCAACAACAAAAAAAACGAAAGAGGACACAAAATTGACAAATTCCTAGAAGCAATCGCTTAAAACAAAGATAAGATTTTAATATCAAAACCAAAGAGCTTTTTTTACACAAAATTTTCGAGCTGGATCAAACAACAACAAAAAGAAGAAAAAAAAAAGATTAGAAATTTGGATACCGCAAAACTAGGAGCAGACTACAATGATATGGGAGACTTTGTACCCTCGAGATGAAGATCCTCGGAGGACTCGTCGGCGGTTCCATCACTCGAGATGAAGATCCTCAGATGAATCGCCACAGCAGCCGAGAGAAGAAGTTTTTTTCGAAACCCTGAGAAAATAAAAAGCCAAAACTATGCCAGTTTTTTTTCTTCGTACAATCAGTCGGCCAATCAGACCATGCCACGTCAGTGATTCTTAGAGTCTCTTTATTAAGAGACGGTTCTACTCTATCAAAACCAGTTTTCATTTATTTAATTATCTTTCAATACTAAGAACCCTTCTAAGAGACTTCAATGAAAGTGATTTAACTATCTAATATAATTGATTCGGTATTTCCATATTCTAAATCAATCATTTAAGTGGAAAACTAAAGTATGATATATTAAAAGAAATAGAAACAATACTTAATAATAGATGCTAATATTTTAATTGAATTCCTTAAACAAATATTATTAATCAAAATATCTAAAAATAATTTACATTATCTTAAAATAGAAACTTATTTAATTTTAATTTTAATTTTGAATTTTTAGATTTTGTTTTTTCATATTCACTAAACATTATAATTTTATGGTAAATTTAGGACCTATTTGGATATTGTTTTCGATTCCTTTAATTTGAAGTTATTTCAATTTGATTTTCGGATATCCGGTTTTATGCTAAGTGATAAACTTACTATTTACATTCAAAATAGATGTTCAGAGTGTATAATGTTCAAGAAAATCATAAAGTAATGGAGGCTTATTCAATTAGGATTTATTTAGACATTTAACTACTTCTACAATTACATAATCTCATAACTTTAAATGAGTCTTACAATATTTTGCTAAAGATTCTCTTAAACTCTTTGAGAGTTTGATGATTATGTCAATGTCTAAAAATATATTAACCCATACTTCTGTAAACTTCGTATAAAGAATTTTGGAATATTGTTCTTTGATACCTTTTTGGTTTTGTAAACTTTATATGATCTCCTTGTGTACACAATGAATCAAGTGAAATTACAATAAATTTGGAAACTATAATGTCAAAAGTAATACTTACAACTACATGTTAAAATGTTATTTATTTGAGAATATACGTACATATCTACGTACGACTACGTGTTATTCTTAATAGATCGTCTATTATTGGTTTGGATCAAACTGATGTCTGTATAAATTGTTTTTTATGTCACAAACCTTTTTAACTTTGGATCACTCCATCGATGGTTTGATTTTTTTCTGTCACTGAAAATCTGAAAGTAAAACCTATTATTTTGAAAAAATATTTCTATGAACAAACATTTAAATTATATAAATCAATAACACTAAACTTTAGTATAGCTATAAAGTCATTTAAAAACTTTTTAGTTGAATAACAAATAAACTTTCATTAATTTTTAGAAATCTAATATCTAATATCACATAAATTTTAATGATTGTTTACAGAATTTCAAAATACAAAAACCAATAATACATGAATTTCGTAAAGTTTTGAAAATTCAAGAATGAATAACAGTAAACTCTTTAAGATTATAATCTCTGTAATAAGTAGAACCAATAAACCCCCTAAAATTAGTTTATGGTTTGAATCCAAAATATAAATTTTAATCATGATCACTGAATTTAAATATCAAGAACTTTTCATTATTAAGAAAGAAATATACTCAAATATATAACGGAAAAAATCATCTACTTTTTATATTCTATATTCTTATTTTATATTTTCAATTACATAATTAAATAGGTACAAAATATTATTTTTAAAATATTGATATATATATATATATATATATATATATATATTTATTTTTTTCCACACGAAAAAGTCAAGTTATGCGCTATAGCGCATATTTATTCCTAGTATTTATATATAAATAATACAAAGAAGTTTTTTAAAAAATTATGTTGTCATTATGACTCATCAACAAAAATGCATTATTGTTGACCAATATCAATGATATAAGGATAGCGTTGATGATTGTTCAAAAACAATGTGGAGTCATATAACACACGTCGACATTAGAATTTGTAGTGGATCCTACTATCACTACTATACATATGAACATTATGCAATAGTTAGAATTTATACCAAAATTTAGTAACAAAAATTTCTCTCTGATATCTTTGTAGAATTCTGGAAGTATCAGCGGCCTAATTTGATTTTATTATATCGATCTTAGTCTTTATTTCAATCGTTAGAGATTTATGTTTATATATGTTTATAATTGTTCCCTTGTATTCTCATAGTAGGTGACTCGTTCTCATATATATTTGCTAAATATTAGATTAAAATTATGTGTTGGTATAATGTTTTTTTCCAAATATTTTATTTAAATATTATTATGATGGTCGGCATATCGTATGGAAGATTATCTCCCATAGTTATATATTATTTATTAGATAATAAGTGTTACTTTTTTCAAACTGATCGGCATGACTAACATATAATATGGATGATTCGCTCCCCATACATATATATTATTTTCAGGGTAGTAACGTTCTCTCCCCAAACTGATTGGTATGGTAGAGACTATCTATTGATTTTCTAAATATCTAGAAGATATTTATGAAAAAATTCTAGAGGAACAAGGCTCACAATTTCAATATAGGGTCATGCAATTTTGCATGTTGCAACACTAATTCATATATACATGTTGCAAATGTTTCGTCAAGATTTATTGTTCTAGAAGAACAAAATGAAGGAAAATGCTAAATGAACCTAAGGTTTAGTTAGAAAAGGGAAGACAAATGGGGTTAAGAAATATAAAATTTCCATAAGAAAAAAGAAATCGGGAGAACTAAATAAAAGTGGTATAGAAGAACCACATGAAAAAAAAAGTCTTGAAGAGGGCCTTAATGTTAAAAATATGATATTTCCATCAACTACACCCAAGATAGAAAATTATGGGTTAGAAATGAGATAGAACATAATGGCGAAATTTTTTCATTTACTGATTCAAAAGAAATCGATAATAAAAGTGATGATCAATATCCAAAGTCCATATTGGAATGTTATAAAATATATGACTAGGAGAAATAGAAATTGGCCATGAAAACTAAGTTAAACTGCCATATTAAAGAAATGTTTTTGGAACTATCATAATCCCGTTCGGTATAAATGGGTTTTTGTTCATAAAAGAAATGAGAAAAATGAGGGGACAAGAAATATTTCTGCCTTGTTGCCCAAACACTTTCTCAAAGACAGGGGGATTGATTATAAAGAAATATATTCCCTGATAATAGATGCAATTAGCTACAGATTTTTAATGAGTCCTAGCGACATTGAAAAAATCTAGAAATGCATCTAATCGATGTTGTGACAGCATACATATATGGATCACTTTATAATGATATATATATATATATATATATATATATATATATATGAAAATCTTAAGAAGATTGAAAAGGCTAAAAAAATTTAGCTCGAAAGCTAAAGAAATATTAGCAGTCAAATTACATCAATCACTTTACGGATTAAAAAAATTTGTACGCGTGTGAAAAATAGATTAAGTGAATATTTATTATGATGGATATACCAACAATGAGATTTTCCCTTGCATATGTATTAATAAATCTTTATCAAGATCTGTGATCATTGTTGTATATATTGATGACATGAATGTAAATGGAACTCAAAAAAATTTAGTTATGCAAGAGCTCATGTGAAGGAAGTGGCAAAGGCCAATTATATCCAATCTAATGGATCAGAATTTTTATAGATAATGCTTTAAGATCTCAAAATTCTAAAAGGAATTTGTCGAGACTACAAACCATATACCTTCAGGTCTAATTGATAACAGGATTTTTCACTATCGTCAAATGAATCATAATGTACTATCATGGTCATTGTAGTACTTTAGGTGTCAATCGAAATGAGTGTGTAACTAGCAATCAAGACGTGATAGACTACTCTAATTCAAGCCAATAAATAGTGGTTTAATTATCTAATAGCCTAAAATGCAATGTTTAAAGAAAACAACGACAATAATAAAACAGCGGTAAACGAATAACACCGGAAAACAAGCAACAATGGAAAATAGAGAATATACCTCGGCATGGAGAGGGTTCATGAGGAGATGGAGATAATGAATCAATGGATCACCTAGATCACTAGATTGCTTAACAAAACTCAACGGAGAATATCCCTCGGCATTAAGTTCGTAAACTACTGAATCCACTCTCGTGGCAGACAGACTCAGAGAAGCTATCAATAGACCCTATCATCACAGGCGTTTAAACAACCTATCTTGCATAATGCATCAACCTAATCTAGCCGATAAACAACTTAGACAATCAATCCTTTGAGCTCAGTGTGTAAATCTCTGAGATGGTTCGATGAAACATTTTATCAAGCACCTGTTGGGCGTTAAAACGTCTAAGAACGAATTTCAATTGATCAGAGAGAAATAAGCATTAACAACACCAAAACAGAAAAGACCAAAGCAATTATAACCTTAAGCAACCTAGAAGACCTAAGATCCCCACTAATCTACATCCACCTCCTTTGAAACCCTAAGTAACTATTCGAACATAAATGGTGAACCACAAAGCCATAACAATCATAAGCAATGAAGACATAATCATAAAACTTATAAATAACTGTAGAAAAAGACAAATGTAATCGTGGTTCGACTGTCAAGGTGATAACAAGGAGTATCACTGCTCCCCAAGGTTTACAACCCAAAATAATAAGCAAAAACTTTGATGGATGTCTTTTTCACATTTAGGAGTCTATATACTCCTCTTCATAAAACCTAAAAACGGCCCAAAATAAACACAACAAAAAGTCCATCAGAGGTCGGTGGTCTCGGCCCATATGTGAAGCGGCCCAAATCAAGCGGTTGTTACAATTGGTGGCTTCCACTCCAGTCGAGGTTGTGTGGCGTCAGTTCAAGGCCGAGGTGATCAAGGTCAAGGTGGATGTGGTCACGGTTGCCTCCTTCGTGCTCCATCAGTACATCAACCAAGTGACGTTATTCCTCTCGTCGAGATACGTCTTTGAAGTTCCCAAAAATTTCTGGAAGCAACTCCAAAATGCAAAATGTATGTGATGGGAATGCGGAAACTTCTAAGTGTGAGAAATGGGGTGAGAATGGATGCTAATTGTAATGAACAAGTGATGAAAATGTGTAGAATTTAATGAGAAAAACTTACTAGAAACGGTTAAAATACATACATATCAACTCCCCCAAACTTAATTTTTGCTTGCCCTCAAGCAATCAAACGACAAAGAGAACGGAGAAGAGTTTTGAAAATGGGGATTCAGAACCAAAACTTGCTGATACAAATTATAGATTCAATTTTCTAGTTATAAGTTCTAGGATGCATAACTACACGAGTCCTACTTAAAAACTTTAGCCATGTCCATCGCAATTCAATGTAAGCTCAGCCTCAACCTACATATGCATTCACATTAACCATTCCTTACAACATTTATTAGCACAAAACCGTGAATCAAGCTGTGCATCTCCTAGGAACCTGTTTGGTCAAGGGAAGTCTAAGAGATTAAAATGATCTCTTTCAGTAACTCGTTAATCAATTCAGCGCAAGGATCACTCAATAAATGAAATAAACTTTAGCATAATGCTAAAGGTGAGAACCAACTGGTGCATACAGAGATAAAATCTCATCTATCCAAACACCTAGGAGTTGTACTCATCCTATCAGCCTCTACCTAAAAGATTGGTCTTAAACTACCCTTCGAATCCAAGGCAATCTTCCGTTAGTGAGATTCTTTTTAGGAACAATGCTCAAGTGATTTACCCTTTTTTATCTTTGATCAAAAGAGAGGGTTCTTTTTCATCTCTAGCGGTTTGAGAATATTTTTTTTTTTTTGCTTAGGTTCTTCTCATATACAACAGGGACATAGACACTTATCTAATTTTTTTCTTTTCGCTTTGTTTCAACTTAGAACCTACTTCTCACTTTGAATTTCCCAAAACCGTCACTAGAGCGTTCATTATCATTTATTTTTTTAGATCATTCCCTCCATAGACTTTTGAATTCCATTTCCTTTCCAAACATCAACCACAAGAGTCTTAGTACCCATAACCAATCCCACTTAGACCTAGCTGATTCAAAAGATGTGAACCAAAATCTACATGAGATCTTACCTCTGTCGGCGCTCACCTAACACCTTATGCCAAGTTAAATCCAAAAATAGACCTCACAATCACACACGAATAATGCCAGGTTTAAAATGAGGCAATGTTCAAGGCAGGATTCTACTCGGACAGACAAGAAGGATGCAAAACGATAAAAGAATATCCAAGTATTTTGTGCAATCCAGAGGTTCAAACTCAATGATGAGACTTGATAATTAAGAGTCAAGTTTAGGTTATCATTTAGCAAGGAATGGCATCAGATCACAACATTGTTCAATCAAGTCCTGAAGCTTAAACTAAATATTCCTAGCATGGTTGAGTCTTATGTTTCAGTCAAGCACAGCAGGCAGCAGAGAACTTATAACTAGGGCAGTGAACATAGAAAGTGAATCAGCAGGCTTACCAAGCAAAATCTTCACAATCTCCTATGCATATGCAACAATCCTAAGTGAATGTGGTACTCTGTTTTTGTAAAACGTTTTAAAAAAAATTTATGACTTTTTTTTAGATGCAATGCATGAAAAAATGGTTGGAAAGAGAAATTAAGAACAAAGAAAAAAAAGTAAAGCACCTCTAGAACTCTCCGCCGAATTTGAATCACACAGTCCCATGTGTATATAGAAGTTTAAGAGAGAATTGCAGACAAATAAAACAAGAGGAAATATGCAATGAAATTTACAATGAGAATTAAATGGAGTTGATACATCAACCGAACAGAGACCATCGCGCTGGATCTAATTCCATGTTGTTAGTGTTCTGGGGTTGATCATGTTGTTGATCTTGCTGCATCCAGGGATAGAACGGCTGAGCTAGTTGGTCAAAGAAGTTCACTGCTGCATATTGTTGTAGAACAGTATACTGCACTTCTTCGGTATGTGGTTCGACACTTGAACTTCTTTGCCGACAAGAACAACGTGAGAATATCCTGGGCGCATGAGGTCGCGAGTTGCAAGAGGCACGAGTTGTGAGAGGAGCAGTGAGGTGGTCGAGTTGGGTGCGGCGTGGAGCTTGGGTGCATGAGGACTCGGGCGGCTGGGCACGTGAGGTGGAGCGGTGCGGTCGAGTTGGAGCGTGTGGTCGAGTCTTCAGATCAAAATTCAACAGCTTGGTAGCCCATATGGCTTTGTATTCGATCTCAATGGGTAGGTGACAACATTTCCTATACATCAGCTGAAAGGGTGTTATAACTATCAGAGTTTTGAATGTTGTTCTGTAGGCCCAAAGTGCATCATCTAATTTTACTAACCAATCCTTCTTGGAAGTACCCACAACTCGAGCTAAGATGGCTTTGATCTGCCTATTGGATACTTCAACATGTCCACTAGTCTGCAGATGGAGATAATGGATCAACGGATCACCTAGGTCACTAGATTGCTTAACAAAACTCAACAAAGAAGATCCCTAGGCATTAAGTTCGTAAACTACTGAATCCACTCTCGTGGCAGACAGACTCAGAGAAGCTATCAATATACCTTATCATCACAGGCGTTTAACAACCTATCTGGCATAATGCATCAACCTAATCTAGCCGATAAACAACTTAGACAATCAATCCCTTGAGCTAAGTATGTAAATCTCTTAGATGGTTCGATCAAACATCTTATCAAACACCTGTTGGGTGCTAAAACGTCTAAGAACGAATTTGAATTTATCAGAGAGAGATAAGCATTAACAGCACCAAAAAAGAAAAGACCAAAGCAATTATAACCTTAAGTAACCTAAAAGACCTAAGATCCGCATTAATCTACATCCACCTCCTCTGAAACACTAAGTAACTTGGTGAACCAAGCATAACAATCATAAGCAATGAAGACATAATCATAAAACTTATAAATAATGGTAGAAAAAGACAACTATAATCGTGGTTCGACGGTCGAGGTGGTTACAAGGAGTATCACTGCTCCCCAAGGTTTACAACCAAAAATAATAGCAAAAACTTCGATGGTTGTCTTTTTCACATTTAGGAGTCTATATACTCCTCTTCATAACACCTAAAAATGGCCCAAAATAAATACAACAAAAAGTCTATCAAGAGGTCGGTGGTCTCGGCCCATATGTGAAGCGACACAAATAAAGCGGTTGTTACAATTGGTGGCTTCCACTCCAGTCGAGGTTGTGTGGCATCAGTTCAAGGCTGAGGTGATCAAGGTCAAGGTGGATGTGGATCACGGCCAAGGTGATCACGGACGAGGTGATCACGGCCGAGGTAATCACGGTCGAGGTGATCACGGCCGAGGTGATCACGGACGAGGTGATCACGGCCGAGGTGAACACGGCCGAGGTTGTCACATTTTCCTCCTTCATGCTCAATTAGTACATCATCCAAGTGCCGTTATTCCTCACATCGAGATACGTCTTTTAAGTTCTCGAAAATTCCTGGAAACAACTCCAAAATGCAAAATGTATGCGATGCGAATGCAAAAATTTCTAAGTGTAAGAAATGGGTGAGAATGGATGCTAATGGTATGAACAAGTGATGAAAATGTGTAGAATGTAATAAGAAAAACTTACTAAAAACGGTTAAAATACATACATATCACTAATATACTCAATTGAGAAAGAAAATTCCAAAGGGAATGAATAATTATGGAAAAAGACTAATAGTAAAAAATATTATAATACTTCCTTTGGATGTGAATCATGTTTATGTAGATGCAATTTAATCATATTTTCTAATTAAAACAATTATTAAAGATCATGAGAATGATCATTTTAGACACGCATGCATCACGAGAGAACTCATGGTCATTTATTGAAAGCCCATGAAATTAAAATAACATATTTTGTATGTTATCTTGTAAATTAATCATAAAGCTATATAGCCAACCAAAAATTTGATAACGATGGATCCCTGTATGATGGTTTATTTTTATAAACAATCCCAAATAAAGAACTCTAACATCAAAAGATTTGATACATAATACATACCCAAAATTGGTTATTAAAATTTTTTTTGGTCATGGATTTGATACATAGTACATGACCAAAATAGATTATTCGAAATGTAATTGATCCTAAAGTGAGATTTATTTCGAGATGAATAGACATGAAATAGCATTATCTTGAGGGGGGAGATTTAAATATATCCCCACATAGACTACACTCGCATATGGTCGTAGTGTTTTGTTTTTGAGAAATATATTAATCAAGAAATGAGTTCTCTTGTTACCTCATTAACATAATTAGATTATATATATAATATGATTAACAATTAGACAATACTTGTAATTTCATATTCCAAGTATTCCATTTTAATTTAATGATAACATAAAGTTTTTTTTTTTTTTTTTTTTTTTTTTTTTTTTTTTTTTTTTTTTACTATTAAGGGTTAGCAATGGATCAAATATTTCTACCTTTGTATGGACACTTGTCATGGTGCATGTAAAAACATTCATTTGGATAAGACTAAGTATGCATCAAAAATATAGTCTTCATTACAGTTATAAATTTTGTTGAGAAACAAATATTTCTCATCAAAAAAACATTTTAATGTGTGGTAATGTAACATTAGACAACCATAAAAGAATGAGACACTATAAAGGTTGAAGAGAAAATAAGCATATAGTTAAGGATATTTATCAACCTACAAAACATTATGAATTAGAAGTTCGACGAATTATACATTTGCAATGAATTAGATTCATTTACATATACTACAACAGTGACTTAGTCACATGTCTACACTGCAAATGGTCCTGCTAGAAATAAAAACTGCAAGGATGTGGAATAGCAAATGGTACATAAAATACTAAGGGGCGCTTAGAGCCACGTATATATATGGGTTATAAGGATAAGAATCATAGAAAACGGAAATAAACTGAAAAGCATGATGTACCCAAAATATCAGAAAGTATTTTAAAGGTATTTTGGAATAAACAAGATGGTTAATTCTCAGCATTCAAGGAGGAGTTTGTGTTGTACTCTTTTTACTTTTCTCTGGTTTTTTCCACCTAGAAAAGGTTTTTAACGAGGCAACACAAGACAACAAAATACATCAAATATTATGTTTATAAGATTGAAATATGCTGTCAAGATGTGTAAAATGCAATCAACATCATTCAAGAATAGGTTTTATAGAAGCAACACAAGATAACAAAAGAGATACAAGATTATGTTTATCAGATTGAAATGTAATTCTCATCATTTCAAGGGAAGTTTACCTCGTTGTACATTTTTTTGCTTCCTTCGGTTTTTTCCATTGGGTTTTCCAAGAAAAAATTTTAACGAGATAGTGAAGCAAAATAAAGATATTGAATTAAGATATGTCAAATAAAAAAATAATGTTGAAGAAAATATATTCATCACACTGACAGCACCATCAACAAAATGTGTAAAGAGTGATCTCCATCATTCAAAGGAAACCTTGCGACGTTGTACTCTTTTTCCCTTATGATGGATTTTTTCACTGGATTTTCCAACAAAGGTTTTGTAACTAAGCAACAAGAGACTATCAATGACGCAAGAAATAGTAAGTGATGATGGTATCCAAGCGGGAGTGTTATGAAAAACAATGTAGAGTCATGTAAAACACGTCGATATTACATTTTTGGTGGATCCCACCATCTATACTATATATAAGAATATTATGTAATAGAGAATTCATACCAAAATACAATAACAAAAATTTCTCTCTTATATGCTTCTAGAATTCTGAAATTCTCACCATCCTAATCAGGTTTTATTATACCAATCATAGTCTTTATTATAATAAGTTTTATAACATATTCATCATTTTTATAATATTTCAAAAACGGAAAAAAGGTAGAAAAAGAATTTCAATTAACTTGCATATAATTTAAGAATATCACACATAATTTTATAAAAAAACTCAAATGGTTGGGCAGTTGTGGTCCAACAAGGCCAAACATAGTTCTTGACTTAGACATACTCATACACAATTTGAGATTTCTCATACTTATTCGGATTTAGAAAGATAAAAAGGTGTGACTCGTGTAAAGAAAGTGAACAATATTATTTAACTAACTACACATGTCTCTTGTGAACGTAAATTAATAAAAATATAACTATACAATTATATATAAATATGAGCCTACTAATAATCACTATTTCTTCAAATTTTTTTGAAAATTTGCAAATGAAAAATAAATGGTTTTGACCTTCATCGAATCATAACCAATTCAAAATAGATTAAGAGCCGAAAATATTTTGGATATGGAACCCATTGAAATACAATTTTGTACCATGTGATGTTTCTTACATGAATTTCCATCCACTCTGTAAGTTACACATGCATTTAATCTTTTTTAAACTATTTGCTAAAGAATATTGAAGATAGATTACAAAGGCGTGTATCTAAATTTTCATTTCTTGAACATATCTAATCATTAACAAAAAAATTGAAAAAAATCACATTTGGATCTTATTATTCACTTGGAAATAAATTCAACATTGATTTCGATGAAAAATCTAAGGATCGACGATCTGCTTTTCCTCAGAAATATCATATAGCATCAACTCTACATAAACTATAGTTCTCTTTGAATTTACATGGAAAAATTTCATACATAAATCCCCAGAGAAAGAGAGGGACTCTTGAGGAGTATTTTGGGTGCTTGACAAAACTTGGGATAGCATGGTGAGTTATCGCCTTATGTGAGTATCTACTTGTGGTCATTGTACTTGCAATTTGGTTTCGCTTCAGGACCGTGATCGTGAAGAAGATCAAGTGCATCCGATTTTGTTTGGTCTTGGGATAGAATTTTTGACACCATCAGATCGAGTTTAACCGCACTAAATCCCCTTCCCTCTCTAGAGCAAGCTGGCAACTTGGTTAACCATGAAGAAGATATCTAGAATGGCATGAGAAACTGTGAAGAAAAGTCAAAAGTGACATCCTTTGCGGCTCAAATCAAGCCCCAATATGGTACCGAATTGCAAGTTTATGATACTAGCTACTACTATGTGCAAGCACTGTAACCAAATGGAGACAGTTCAGGAAAGTTTTTTTGCTGTTCTCGATTACCTGGAATGGCGGGGAGACATCCATAGGACTCGTGTTACTTTAGGCAAAAGTAGAGGAAAATTGTTATGTATTCATTTTAGATAGTTTAAAGAGTCATTTTCCATTCATTTTGCATTGATTCATACAGTGTTTTCATCATATTAGATTCCTTGTAGGTTTATTTGCATTCACATTGCAATTATTTCACATATGGAGTATTTGTGAGCATTTGGGCATTTCATGATCATAAAAATGCTTATTCTAGTTTTTCTCTCTTTTGCTAAAGAAGAACAAAACATTTCTTCTTATGAATTCTTATTGCAATTTATGTTCTCTTCTCATCTCATTTATTCCTTTATTAGCTTTATGATTATGTTGTTTATTTTGATATCCTTTTTGTTTGTGTTCTTAATGATTTATGAGTAGATTATCTAGGTTTCTTGAGGAAATGGGTTAGATTAGTGTGGTTCTTAGGTTTTTAAGATTGTTTAAGGTTTAAATAGCTAGATGTATTATGTTTTGGTGCTTTTAATGCTTACATCATCATTATCATTTGAAATATGAGTTTAGATATTTTAGCATCCAAAAGATACTTGATAAACCATTTCAGAGATTTACATTCCTAACTCAAAGGATTGATTGTTTAGGATGTTTATTGGTTAGATTAAATTGATCATTCATGCATGATAAGTTGTAAAACGTCTATGATGATAGTGTATGTTGATATCTTCTCTGAGGTTGATTGCCATGAGTGGATTATATAGTTTTTGAACTTGATGCCTAGATATCATCTCCATGTGAGTCTTTTAAGTAATCTAGTAGGTCTAAATGAACCACTGAACAATTATTCCCACTCCTCACAAACCTTATTTCTTATTTGATTGATTATTACTCTGTATTTGCTTAATTCTTTGTTCTTACTACAATCTGATATGTTTTATATGAAGTTTCCAAGATTTATTTATGTTGTGGCTTATCTGTTAGCTTAACTGCTTATTGAGGTTAGTATAAAACTATTGAACCTATTTGACTTGGTTTAGAATATTCTAATTGCGTCATGATTGATTAGTCATCCATTTGGTTTGATAGTCAATTGTACTATAATGAAAAAATCTATGTAATAGGTATTTGAAATTGAGTACCATCTTGTCATCACAAACCAATTATACCTGGAATTGGAACGAAAAGGCTAGTTTATGTGAATGCTAACAATGTAGCTCCTCAACGGACAGCTCACGCAAATCGAGCAGTCAAATACGAGGATAGAGATGTGGTGTTAGAGATAAAGGACGACCAATGGAAAGCAATTTGTCGGATACTTGCTCCAGCCAAAACTGCTTCAACAAAACTCTTACGGGTAAGTCTTCTTCTACTCCCTCTTGGATATTGGACACGGGAGCTTCCCATCACATGGAGAGAGTTATCATCTTTGAGAAATCTGTGAGATATGTCTCCGGTTTTAGTGATGTTAGTTAATGGAACACAAATAGTTTCCGTGAAAGAAATATCAGTCTCTTTAAGTTCAGTTTGGTGATCGAATATGTTTTTTGTGTGGAAGAAATGCAGTCTGATCTGATATCACTAGGCCAATTGATGGATGAAAACAATTGTGTATTACAAGTAGTTCACAACTTTCTTGTGATCTAGGACCGCACTACCAGGATGGTGATTGGAATGGGTGAGCGATGGCACGAGACGTTCTTTTTGTTGGCATTGAATATGTGGCAGCGATTGGAACCAAAACACTTGGCGATTCGAGTCTTTGGCACAGCCTTATAAGGCACCTGTCTTTGCAAGTGTTAAACTCTCTTCCCAGTATTTCAATTTATGATTTTTCTGATAAAGCATGAGATGTGTGTTATCGCACCAAACAAACACGAGATCTTTTTGCCTTTAGTGAAAAAACAATTTGAATTTTTTTTTTAAAGATTCATTGTGATGTTTGGGGTCCGTATCATGCTCCTTCATTTTCTGCTATCGGATATTTTTTTGATAATCGTTAATGATTATTCTCAAAGCGTGTGGATTTATTTGATGATCACAAAATAGGAAACACAACATCACTTGCTTAGTTTTCTTTACACACTTGAAAAGCAATTTGATGCAACAAATAGAAGCATGATACGCAACAACGGGTCTGAGTTCATGTGTTTAATTTTCTCTGACTTTTTGGGATAGAGGAATTAATACATCACGAAACTTCCTGCGTGAGGACACAAAATAAGAATGGCCGAGTTGAATGCAAGCATATACACATCCTCAACATTGCACGTGCTTTGCATTTTCAGGCTTTATTACCGTTGAGTGTATTCTCTCTCAACTATCTGATCAATATGACACAATCTGAAGTGTTACAAGGAAAGACTCCATGTGAATTGCTTCACGGCACTCAACTTTCTCTTCAACATCTTCGAGTAATTGGAAATATCTGTTATGCACATAATCAGAGTACTAAAGGTGATAAATTTGCATCAAAGTCTCGAAAGTATATTTTTGTAGAATATCCCATTTGAATCTGAGACAATTTTTTGTCTTACGTGATATTCAATTCCATGAAAATTAATTTCCTTTTAAAAAAGTACAAAGGAGAAGCAAAATAATGAAGATGAATATTGTCAGGATGTTCTTTGTGTAGCAACTGGTCATGGTTATAAAGTTTACTAAATAGATGTTCATAATGCATTCATCCACGATAATTTGAAAGAAGAGGTTTATATGTGTCTTCCTCCGAGTTTTACTTCTTCAAAACTGAATCAAGTATGCCTTCTAAATCTCTTTACGGCCTGAAACAATCACCTCACTACTGGTTTGAGAAATAGTCCAAGGCTCTATTATCCTATGGTTTTAATGAATGTTAGACATATTACAACTTGTTCACTCACATGAAGAATTTGAGTGTTTTGAGGATCCTAGTATATGTCGACGATCGGGTGATTGCTGGGAACTCACATACTATAATAGCATCTTTCAAGAGTTATCTTTCAACATTTAACTACTTCTTAGGATCCAAGTAGCTAGAAATGACACATGTTTCTATCTCTGCTAGCACACATACGCTTTGGAAATTATAGAAGAAACCTGTCTTCTCGGATCCAAACTGATTACATTTCCATTGCTGCAGAATCACATATTAGCATTATCAGATACAACATTCTTACATGATTTGAAACAATATCGCAGACTTGTGGGAAGACTGATTTATCTGAAAGTTGCTTTCCAAAATATCTTGTATGTTATACACACTCTAGCCCATTTTATGCAAGAACCGAGAGAGGAACACTGGGAAGCTGCGCGTAAAGTGGTTTGGTACTAATGTCCAGTCCATGTCAATGCATTCTTCTAAATTCAGGCATGCATCTTACCTTTACGGGTTGGTGTGACTTCACCAGTCTCGTGAAAATCAAAAAACAACAGACCGTAAGCAGATTATCCGCAAACACGAAATACCGGGTCATGTCATATCTTGCCCAAAGTTTATTTGGCTCAAACGTCTGCTAGCTGACTTGGGTGTCCAATATACAACACCAGTGCAAATGCTTTGTGACATTAAGTATGCTATCTACATAGGTATAAACCCAGTTTTCCATAAGCGTACAAAACATATTGAGAAAGAATGCTATGAGAGATGAGATTGTTATAGGGACCATTTCACCAAATTATGTTCCAACAAAGGCAGTTGGCACAAATTATGACCACGGTGTTGGGACAAAAGGAATTCAAGAGTTCATTGGCAAGTCGGCCATTCAAAACTTGCATGATCCAACTTGAGGGAGGTGTTAGTATATCGTTCTATGCATTTTGCATCAGTTACTATTACTATGTTTTGCTTAAATAGCTTTGTACATTCTTCTGCTTAAGAAAGTAGGTTTACATAGCTTGAATATATATGTCTGTAAGTTTCTGTGAAATACACTATGATCATTCTTTTCAAACTTTGATAGTCGTCACTTCTTGTCAAGAAATCTGTGTTGTCACCGAAGATCTCGATCTTGGTCTTCGTCTTTGGCTTCACCGTAACTAAGGAGAGCATAATCTCTGATACCACTCGAGAGGATTTAACAAAATCAGAAATGCAATCGCACAAGAATCAGAGAGATAAAAGAAAAAAAAAAGGTAAGAAATGATTAGCGAGTTTGATAACAAGGTTTAAACCCCTGTTAGTCAAATCTATTGTAATACTATATGTATCTAACCAAAGTGTGATGCTAACACAAGGGATATGATAAACCAATCTAGTTCAAGTACATCAATTTTTAAGGTCAGGTCAAAGAGAGCAAGCAACAATGGCAGAAACAAAATATAAAGAAAAACAAAGCAGGCACCAAAAACAGAGTATGAACTTTGAAAATTAGAAAGCTAAAGAAGGGTCATGAGGAAGAAAAGTCACTTATTTCGGTCCGATTAGGGGTTCCTAACCTTGTCTAGCAACCTATTAAGCAAGATCTAAGTCGGAGAAACACAGAAACTGGGTAAACAAGCCATTCTCATAAACATGAAATCACAACATGTTGAGATCTAACCAAAACTCTTTGGAGATTTCTCAGGATATTAACATGATGAACAAGTTCTCAAATCAGCCAACTAACAACCTAAACGACCAATCTCTTGGTATAAGAATGCTAGTCCTAACTGCACCTCAGCTTGGAACCCTAGAACTTCTCAGATATAAAACTCAAGTGAATCAAATCTCATGTGATCAAGATGAAACTAGCATTAAGCTCAAATAGAAAGCTAGATCTACACATCAAACACCTAAACAAGCTAAAAACCCAGGATCAGACCTAGATCTACCATCTTCCTCATGAGACCCTTAGGGATCTACTCACTTATGGTCATGAACATAAACCCAGAAATTGCAATTAAAAGACATAAATATAAAGAGCGTTAAAAACTGAAGAAGAAAATAGAGTTAAATCCTTTAGATTCTTAACACATCAAACTATATCTAAGAAACAATTAGAAAAGAGTCACAGAGAAAAGAGAGAAAAGACTTCGTTGTTTTTTGGTAAAAAGGTTCGTCCCTAGGGTCTGGTCGGCTAAGTGTATTTATAGCCCAAGGCCAAAACCCTAAAAAGTCTACAAAAGTCAACAAGATAAAAAAAAGATGATCTAGGCTCGCTGTTTCAGGGGTCTTCACTCGCCACGCCAGGCGAGTTCAGGAGGTGAGTCCAGGTTTTCAAGGCTTAATCAGTGTGAAGAAATTTGGCCCATCCTCAAGGTGACAGGCGAGCTGGGAAGGTGCGAATCAAATTATGGGCTTCAAAATTTTGGCCCATCTGTAGAGTCATCCTTGCAGTTTTTAAGCCACTTTTACCGAGAATGCTCCAAATTCAGTTCTTTTGCACCTAAGTGTCTCCAAATGCATGATATATGCGAAAAATGCTCCTAAAAGACCTTAAAGTGCATACAATGCTATGTATGAAGATGCAATTCTACCTAAAATATGCTTAATGTGGTCAAAATATGAACATATCAGAGTTCAACTATCTGATATGAGTAATCCACGTTTGGAGATGGCTAAATCCAGCAATTCACTATCAGCAATTGATTACAAGGAGTTCAAACTCAATAACCATAGAGTTTCTATTAAATCTTTATTACTTTAAAAAATTTATTTCAAGTAATTTGGATAAATAAATATATATATATGTAATTGAATCCAATCTGTATCTGAATCAAACCTGAATCGGAAAAAAATATCTTTAAAATTTTAAATTTATAGAACTAAAAAATCAAAATCTGAAAACAAAACGATCCAAACCTGAAAAATACATTAATATTTAGACATTAAAAAACTGAACCAGAAAATTTGAGACATAGTATAACTACTGAAACTCTCAAAGTCATAACTCAAAATGTCAAGTATTTTAGAGTCTACCAAAAATATGTCCGTTTTGGAACCATAGTGCGCTATTTAACATGATATAACTTTGTTTAATCTAAGGATATGTTGTTAACGATAAAACAAAACTTTTTAATTTTGTTATCTAAGTTATTTCGAAAATAGTCTTCAGAATTAAACTAAACAAATGAACCCTTACTGTTAGTCTACTCTTCCATATAAAAAATTGCTTTGCTCGTATAGTATAGTTGCCAATGTTGAAGGAAAATCATAAAGTATAAATAATAGATAAAGTCCAAAAAATATTGATATTTCTTTGTCCCATTCATTGCCAATGAATCATTGGTCGTACTATTCAGCGCATGACTTTAAGTGGCCCTTGTACTATCTCCTCATGTCGATTAAATTTCAAAAAAAAAAAAAAGGGCTCTCTTGTAGTAGTCAAAATCTTCAAGTCAATTAAACTTCTACAAAAGAATCAACACAGAACTGATAACTGGATTCATTATTGATTATTCTATTAATTCTATCTACGACCATACTAATATAGTCATCTGGTCCGTCTTAAAGAGTAGTGTACGTAAAAGACAAGTATATCTCTCTCCTTTGATCATTGACTTAGTATAAATGGGACCTTTTAGTATCTTAAAGTTTGAGTTGTCTCAGTCGCCACAAAGTACCTCTTATCTTTTAGCCACCTAGATAGACCGGCAAGCCAGCCGCCAACAATTGTTTAATAGGAAATATTATTAAACAAAAGATAGAATATATCTAAGCTTGTGCTATAAAAGGAGAAACTAAAATGCAATATAATTGTACTAACTCATTATCTTAAATACACTTTCTACTCAATCTCTCTTTACTCGCGTCTGATCAGTGTCCCTTACAGTGCCTTAAGGGACAAGAAAACAAAAGAACACAAAAGAGAAATGGGATTCGTTTTAGAAGAAACCTTAAGCTCTAACCATCAAACTTCAGTTGTTGTAGATGATGATAACGAGTTGGGTTTGATGGCCGTGAGACTTGCCAACGCCGCTGCCTTTCCAATGGTTCTCAAAGCTGCCCTCGAGCTTGGTGTCTTTGATACTCTCTACGCCGAAGCCTCTCAAACCAACTCCTTCCTCTCACCGTCTGAGATAGCCAGTAAGCTACCAACTACGCCTCGTAACCCTGAGGCTCCGGTTTTGTTGGACAGAATGCTTCGTCTAATCGCTAGCTATTCTATGGTCAAGTGTGTTCAAGTCTCAGAAGGAAAGGGCCAGAGGGTCTACAGAGCCGAGCCAATTTGCAGGTTCTTCTTGAAGGATAACATTCAAGATATCGGATCCCTTGCTTCTCAAGTAATTGTCAATTTCGACAGCGTTTTCCTCAATACCTGGTAGTTTTCTGTTCATTGATGTTCAAAAAGTCATTTTATACACAAATGAGTCTTACGATCTATATTGATTCACCATTTTGGCAGGGCACAACTAAAAGATGTGGTGCTAGAAGGAGGAGATGCATTTGGCCGTGCACATGGTGGTATGAAACTCTTTGACTATATGGGTACAGATGAAAGATTCAGCAAGCTTTTCAACCAGACTGGATTCACCATTGCTGTCGTGAAGAAGGCTCTGGAAGTTTACCAAGGCTTCAATGGTGTGAATGTTTTAGTCGATGTAGGAGGAGGAGTTGGTAATACTCTTGCTGTTGTTACTTCAAAGTATCCCAGTATCAAAGGTATCAATTTCGATCTGACTTGCGCTTTGGCACAAGCACCTTCCATTCCTGGTGTGGAACATGTCTCGGGAGATATGTTTGTGGATGTTCCAACCGGAGATGCTATGATCTTGAAAGTAAATTCAACATTTCTCATGTTTTATACCGTTTTATTCAAGTGTATGGTAGTACTTAATGTATACTTACATTTGAGATTAAATTTCTTTTAACAGCGTATACTTCATGATTGGACCGACGAAGACTGCATCAAGATTCTTAAGAATTGTTGGAAATCATTACCAAATAACGGTAAAGTGGTAGTGATAGAATTTTTTTTTTTTTTTTTTTTTTTTTTTTTTTTTTTTTTTTTTTTAATTGCCTTTGACATGGACATGTTAATGTTCACACAATGCTCCGGTGGAAAAGAAAGGTCACGTGCTGAGTTTGAAGCTTTGGCTGCAGCTTCTGGTTTCACCCATTGCAACTTTGTTTGTCAAGCTTATCACTGTTGGATCATCGAATTCTGTAAAGAAAATGTTTAAAATTTCATAAGAGTATACTTGTCGTTAATTGTTTATTCGATCTTTGTTTCCAATTGATCACTGTCTTCGAGCAATAAAAGTGTTTAATGTTGCAATGTATTACTTCCTTTTCGTTCCACGGATTCCGTTCATGACCAAAGTGTTTAATGTCACCATTTACTTCCTGTTCGTTCACCACGGATTCCGTTCATGACATCGTTATTTCGGAGAAGTTATCATCTTAGCCGTGTGAGGGTTTAGGATTTACACGTACGTGATTGGTAAATTGTCTAGCTAGGTAGTACTTAGTTCACAGAGAATTAACTAGTTGTGAGTGAAAGAAAAATTTCCATTAGAGAGATCAAGTTGTAGAGAAAACTTAGAAGAAATCTTAAGTCTTGCTTTTAAAGAATTTGTCTTGAATCTTATCTTCAATATTTTTTGATTAGATTTATATTTTTTATGTTAGTGTTTGAATAAATATTCAAAGTTTTTAATTACGATTGAAGACGTATTCCAATTTGATTAGATTTATATAGTTTATGTTAGTGTTTGAATAAATATTCAGGTTTTTTAATTAAGATGCAACTATACATACCATTATGTATGTGCTAATGTTATGTCCTTATTTTATTTTTTTTGTTCCAGTTATAATGATTAAAACAGTGGTACATTTTGATATCGGTGGTTGTTATGTTGAAACGGAAGATGGTTATCGATGGGATTCAAAAGTTGCTTATTATAATGCGACAACGTTTAAGACATTTCCTATTGAGGATATAACTTACTCGGTCTTGGAGAAAAGGATACGAAAGAAGATAAGTGTGGATAAAGGCCAAAAGATAAAGATGAGTTACATCTCGATAGTAGTGGAAGCAAATAAACAATCTTATATTTTGGAGGACAAGGACGTCAAAATTTATCTACGTAGCATGAATGTTGGTCAACTAAAAAGTATTTTGCATCTCGAAATAGATAACTCTTGTGAAGAAAATCTAAGAAGGGAGATAGGAAGTTCAGCTGATATAAACTATGTTTGGGAGAATGGTGGAGATGACAATGCCATTATTGTATACGCAGAGGAAGAAGAATATGATGATACGGTGGAAAATGTTGGTGTTGGTGAGAATATAGGAAATGAGGAACTTGATGTATTGAATACCAAAGTGGAGGGTTATGGATATGAACCTAGTGAGCGTGTTGAATTACCTTGTGACATAGACAAAGAAAGGGAAGAAAGAACTTAGTATGTAGAGGATTGGAATGATGGTACGGGGCTAGAATTAGGGCAAGAATTTGGTTGCAAAAAGCAAGTGCAAGACTTGGTATTTGTAGCATCACATCGACGATGTTATGACTACGATGTACTGAACTCATATAGTTGGAGATACGTTGTAAGGTGCGTCAATTTAAAAGAGGATGTAAGTGGTACTTACGTGTATCACGTCCACAAGCAAGCAAGAGTAGTTGGTCTGTTAAAGATGCATTCTTGTTTTCGAGTATCGGCTAGCATATCAAATGCTAAAAGGAGAGGATTTGTAGATATGGTTGCTGAAATTGTGATAGGTGATTATCCTAGTCAGTTAGATACTCCATTTGCTAAGTCTCTTGTAGGTGTTGTGCAAGGAAAAGTCAGAGTTAAGGTGTCGTACATAACTGCTTTACGAGAGAAACAAAAAGTTGTGTATGATGTGCATGGAAATCCGGAGGAAGGATATAAGAGGTTACCTTCATATGTGTATGTGTTGGAGAGAGATAATATAGGTACGGTGACGAAAATGGTTTTGGATGAAAAAGAGCAGTTTAAGTATTTAACCATTGCATTGGGAGCTTGTATCGAGGGGGTTTATTGGCATGAGGGAAGTACTTTGTGTGGATGCAAATTTTCTTAAAACTATATACGGCGGTGTTCTTATATTTGCTACTTTTCAATATCCGAACCATCATCATTACACAATACCGTTTGCGGTAGTCAATGGTGATAAAGATGCTAACTAGAAGTGGTTTTTCACTATGCTTAAGACCGTTATAGAAAAGGATGATGAGTTGGTGTTCATTAGTAATAGAAACGTTAGCCTTGTCAAGGCAAGTGTATCTGAGAGCGCAACATGGATTTTATATATTTCACTTAAGTCAAAATGTGCGAGCAAGGACTTCAAACATCCACAAAGAAAATGTAACAAGAAGATTCAGGGAGTTGGCACAGATTAATACACCGACTGAATTTGACCCACAATACGAAGAGTTTAAGAGTACATATCCCTCAGTGGGTAATTATTTGAAAACTAGTGTATATGTGGATAGATGGGTGTGTTGTTACTTTCCTAGAGTGAGATACAACATAGGAGCGACAAATACTGCTTAGTCGTTGAATAATGTGTTTAGGGAAGCGAGGAAATACTCTTTACTAGTCATGATTGATGCGATTATTGAAAAGATAGAATAGTGGTCTAACAAACATCGTAAGGATTGCATTGGGAGAAATAGCTCACGAAAGTTGGTTCCATTTGTGGAGAATGAATTTCATAGTAAGTGCGAAGTGGTGACTCACTTGGAAGTGAGAGAACTCAATGTGATCACGTGTACATTGATGTTCTTCATATTTTGTCGGTTTTGAACTCATTATTACGGTTATATTTGGGGAATTCGTCTGTGTTTTATTGAGATTTCAGGTCGAAAACGTTCAGAGTTGGAATCATGCTTGAAGGTGGACTTTGGAGAAGTTTGAAGCATTTTCTGGTATTCTCCACGAGAGGAAGGATCGATCGATCAACACAAGGATCGAACGATCAGTGCTTTAACAAGGAATATGCGCACGATCTGAAGAACGAGTTGGCTTCCGAGAGATCGACTCAATATCCAAAGATCGATAGATCAACACAAGGATCGATCGATGCCCTTCGAAGAAACCTAATTTCACGATTTTTCAGCTCTTGTTTTGAAACCTAATTTCACGATTTTTACAGAAGTTTGAGAGTTTGTAAGTTAGGAAGAAGATCTCTTCACACTTGAGAAGAATTTATGAATCCTATTTCTATTTATTAATGCAATTTCAGTTTCAGTTCATCATGATTTACTTGGTTCATTTTTCTATGTCTGAGTAGATCTTAGATCGTATTTAGGGATTCTAGGGTTTTAGAATTCATTGTTAGGGAACAAATAGGATTGATGAATAGATGATTCTCCTTCTAATACTTGAGTTTAATGCATAGATTAGCTTGATCACCTAGTCGATGATTTTAGGTTGTTAACTTTCCAGAAGTTTGTTATGAACTAGAATCATATTAGAAGAGCAATTCTTTCACTACCAACGAGAGTTAGGACCTTTAGATTATTAGTAGAGTGGTAGATTCAACGAGCGTTAGTTTATCTTTATTTATGTTCAAGCCGAGAATATGATCAAATTAGTTCATGAATAGTTACCTAACAAGAGTTCTAAGTCCTGAATGAATATATGATATCTGATTGATTTAGTTATTTGATTACATTCGCCTTTAAGTTGTTAGTATTTACTTCTCTGATTTTGATTGATATAGCTTGCGATTCGATAGAAGTCGAAAGTGTGACCTGGTTCTCTGAGGAATTCGACCCCTAAATACTATTACGTTTGATGTGCACTTGCAGTAGGATATAGGGTTAAAACTTGTTGTATCATACATACACTGTTGTTGGCCGATAATGGGATCACATATTTGGTAAATTTGGAGAAGAAAACTTGTGCTTGCAGGCGTTTTGATTTGGACAAGTATCCTTGTGTGCATGTCATAGCCGCTCTCAAAGTGTACATGCGGAATCCAACTAGGAGAGATGATAAATATTTACATGAGTTGTGATCAAAATATTATCTAATGGAACAATGGATGTTGGTGTATTGTCGGACGATAAATCATGTCCCACATACATCTCAGTGGGTTGGAATCCCGAATGATATTGTAGCAAGGAATGTCTTACTTCCACCTTATGAAAAGAGAAAAAGACGAGTTCGAGAAATCCGATTTCCTTCTGAAGGCAAAAAACAACGAAAGATGAGTAACAAGACTAAGCCGTGCTTAGACTTGGATGCATGTTTTAACAATAAGCGTAAGTTAAGAAAATATTGAATTTGTTAGGCATTATTATGCTATGGATAATTGTATTATTGTTATGGACATTATTATTTTTCTATGGATAATTAGGTTATGTTATGTTATTGTTGAAATAGCCCATAACACACACAAAAATTCAGCCGGTGTTTAACAGTCATTTTTTGTTATTTGTTATGTTATTTTTTTGTGTTTCACCATCACTAATATTAATTGTTGATGGGCCCTTTCGTGAAAGTTAACGACTTCACTGGAGCTATATTCACTTTTGTACTTCTTCATCCGTGTCGTATCATCTTGTCGTCATTTTGTTATTGTCGTCAAGTGTTCAAAATGATTTGATTATTTGATGTTATACATCATTTGGTTGAATAAAAAATGACTTGAAATTGGTTTCGGTTCACGAAAAACCAATTGATTCATAAATTAATTAATCCAAATATTGGAGAAAATCAATTGGTTGAAGATGAAATACATCTTAAATCATCTTAAGATTTGATGACAGTTTCATGGTCTTGCATGATTTTGTTCTTAATGAGTGTTTTTCCTATGTTCTATTTATGTGTCGGATGTTGTTGTTACTTATGCGTTGCTTATGTTTTGTCTCAAATACTCTTAGTTGAAAAGGTGTTGACTTAGGTACCTCTTAGATATTCTCGCCGGTCGAGAAAGCAAAGTCAAAAACAAAAATTAAAGAATTAGGGTAAATATAATTTTGGATGTGATGTAATTAAATAAATCAAATTGGATTCGTTTTTAGATCGATTTAATTTGTTCTCTTGGTTTATATTCGGTTATCGTAAAAACATAATATCAGATATGGGTTCTTTACTCGGATACGGGTACAGGTGGGTTTCACCGGTTGGATCCTGTAATTTTATAATTTTCGCTCGACAAACTTGTAAACAACCACCCATTTTCTTATTAAACGATCTAATTAATTCCTTAAGTTAATTTGTTTTTCCTAAGGAGTATATGAGTCTCTTTGTCTTCAAAGAAGGGCATTCTAGTGGTAGGTGGCATTTAGCCTAGTGACAGGTGGTAAGTCCACAAGAGACATGCACACTTGCATATCCTGGGATCGAGTCCCTCTGCTTGCATTCGCAAGAACTTGGCTAATGTGCCGGCCATTTGTGGCCCAATGTTGACAAAAAAAAGGGCATTCCAGTCATTGAATCGTTCTTGTGTGTGAGATTGTTGTGTAAAACCTGAAACATAAATCATCACAAGAGTTGTGAGAGGGTGTTGGTGTGTGTTGTATATCTATCGATCTAGTGAAGTTTGGGCGTGTGAGATTTCCAACGAGACGTACCGACAAGTTGTCGGGAACTCGATAAATCCGCTGTGCCACTTTATATTCACTAGCAAGTCAAGCAACAACACAAGATCAAGCAATCTATCGATACCTAAAAACCGCACAATTGGACCGACGAAGACTGCATCAAGATTCTTAAGAATTGTTGGAAATCATTACCAAAAAACGGTAAAGTTGTAGTGATAGAATTAGTCACTCCTGATGAAGCAGAGAATGGAGACATTAACGCAAACATTGCCTTTGATATGGACATGTTAATGTTCACACAATGCTCCGATGGAAAAGAAAGGTCACGTGCTGAGTTTGAAGCTTTGGCTGCAGCTTCTGGTTTCACCCATTGCAACTTTGTTTGTCAAGCTTATCACTGTTGGATCATCGAATTCTGTAAAGAAAATGTTTAAAATTCATGAGAGTATACTTGTCGTTAAGTGATAGTTCAATCTTTGTGTTGAGCAATATAATTAAGAAAATAACCTTCTGTTAACTAAATGGAATTCATTTTTTTTGAACCAGTCATACTACTTTTGTTCCTTATCATTCGAAACTTAACGCAGCGACCACTATGTGCACTTTGTCACTATCTTTAATATGATAAACAATAGTTTGATTAATTTTTAATAGTGATTGTCCAATTGTGTTCGAACGAAGACTATCACCGTTCTTGACTTAGACAGTAGTAACATTTGCTCCGGAGATTTAGAGCAGCTCCAATGCTGGTTTATGGAGGGTATCTTAATGATTTTTAGCTATTAAAAATGATTAATGATAATTTTAGGTAAGGACCGGTTCTTATTAGAGAGTTTAAAGAACCTCTAAGAACCGGTGACGTGTCTTGTCATGATTGGAGAATGAGTTTGTAGTTGGGAAAAATAGTATGCCTATTCACTTTTTAGTTCTTCTTCCTCGAAATGGCTCTCACGAAAGTGTTGCTGATTCTGGTTCTCTTTGTCTTGTTGTCACTGACCTTGGTGCAATCTAACGATGGCGGACACATCTCGATACTCGTCTCCGAATCGGGTCTTGAATTTGCGAAAAATTACCTCATCAACGAAGTGATCTCTACGACGATTCCGCTTCAGCTACCAGACATAGAGAAGAAGGTTAAAATCCCTCTTATCGGGAATGTTCAAATGGGTCTATCAAATATTCAGATTTACGCAGTTAATATCCAGTCTTCGGCGATCGACACGAGAAAAGATGGAATCGTTTTAAGTGTTTTAGGTGCGACTGCTGATTTAAGCATGAACTGATCTTATACTTACAAAGCTTCATTCTTTAAGATTTTTGATCATGGAGATGCTTCTGTCAAGATTAATTTCTGGAATTAAAGTTCGATGCTTTTTCAAATGGTGTTTTTGTTTATGCTCTGAAATAATCGAAAAGCAAAATAGGTCTTTTAGTCTTCTTTCTTATTCCAAGATTCGAAAGTAAAGAAATTGTTACTTTTCAATCCTTTTTTCAGGGTGGTTGATGCCTCTGAAAATAAGATAATATCTACTGTTGAGAAATCCGTCTCTAAGAAAATTATAGAGAAGATGAAGAAGCTTGATTCTTTTTGCAATCAATTCCAAAGAAGAGAAAAATTAATGACTCTGCTGCAGTGAATTTCTCTTTTACAGGCAAGCATGTCTTAGGAAATTCGTCCATTGAAGTTAAAATCGACGGTTTATTCATGCCAACAAAGGGTGTTGTTAATAAAGTTTCAGGATGTCATTCTTCTTCACACATTTGTGGGGTTAACAGAATGGTGACAATTTCAATAGAAGAAGAAGTTTTCAATTCTGCAACTCTTGTCTACTTCAATGTTAGTGCTCCTAGTTTAAAAGGTCTATGGATTGATTGATGAGTATTTGTCCTTACTTTTTAAGGTTGTAGCTCGTTTCAATGAAGTTGTGACAAAGTTGATTTTGGAGGGAGCAATTGAAACTTTCAAAAAGTACTCAGTCAAAGAAGAAGACATTTAAGTAAACTCCTTTGTTTGTAATGATATGTTAAGTCAAAATAGTAAGATCTGAGCTTTGACAAAGCTAACTACACTCTTTTGATTCAGGTTATCTGGGCCCCTGGTAGCTTTGAGATCAGGGTCGTTGCACAGAATCTCGGGAAATCAAGAAAATTTCATGTCGTGTTATGTATAGGCGCTGTGGTGATGATTCTTGTTCTAGACAATTCTCATCTAATTGTATTTCTCTTGTCGTGGTTAGATAAGAGGAAATACCACACATTATGATGTTGTTGCCAACTCTGCTCCATTATGAGTACTTTCGGCTAGCATAAATTCAGGTTAAGTTGTGTTATGCAAGACTTGATTATTTTTATCGTATTCATTATAATGGATAAACACTGAATATGTGGTTGAAACTGAAACTCTAGGCTCTGAATCGATCTGGTGGTAAAGCCGGCAATAAGGGAGCTGAAACTGCTTTAACAGCGGTAAGTATCAATATGATCAATTCGTTACGCTAAGAACAAGTATATAAATTCTTCATCATTCCATTAAGCAAATGGTTATGCTATCACCAATACGGGTGCTTATGTCTTTTCGGTAAAGTCCTGAAATTTTCTTTCCTTTCCATTTTGTAGCTTGAGATGGCGTCACTATTTGAGCACCACCTGAACTAGCTCTACTCGTTCCAGAGATGAATAATGACCACGTATGAGAACTTCTTCCCGTTGTCATACTTGGTTACAATCCAATCTCCATTGTTGTCTTCCTTCTTGTCTTCCTCATCTCTTCAATGGTATAGTTCTCTCCTCCTCTCTCTCTCCTCCTTCCCTCAATTTGTCCTCAATGGTAAATGTGAGCTCCATATCCTTATGTTCCATCTAGCATTATTTCATTCTTCTGTTTGTTGCTCATTAGCTATTTATCTTTCTTTTGCATATGGTACTTCATAGAGGAGTTCACTGGTTGCTTTGACTTCAATATTGATAGCATATTGGCTCCAAGATAAGTTTCAACTAATCACATACCTTTATAACATTTGCAAAGATTCACTAACAGTTGTAACATTTGACACATTTGTGACTTTTGCAAAGATTAACATTTGTAATATTTTACATTTAAAATAAAATTTTAAGAACCCTATGTGAAGTTCTACCATTGGAACCCCACGAAACTTAAAAATCATTCAAGAGTTTTTAATCTATTATTTAAATTAAAAATAATTTAAGAACTTAAAAGTTCTTAAGGATGGAAGTGGTCTAATATCCACATTGTATACTCTAAAAAACCAGTTTTGATTAGTTAGTCACATGTCAGAAACTGAGAAGGGCATATTGAGTACTCAAACGGTCGGCTACACTCATTTGCTGCTTTCCTCTTTCACTGACGGTCATAAAACTAACGGCCACTTCTCTTATTTAATTTTTCTCTTTTCTTTTTTTTTGCAAAGGTTTTGGGAATCTTCTTCACGGAAATCTTGACATGCTTTTTAAAAATAAATGTTTAAAAGTCTGCAATAATGTTAGGTTAAGTCTGGATAGTAGTAGTACAGTGAAATGCTTTAATGTTCAAGTGAGGGACCCAAATTCTGACAAAGATATATACTAATTAGACATATGAGTAAGTGTTAGTAGTGGCCACCGAAAAAACGAGTAACAAGATCACAAAGAAATTAGTGCAAGGCACACTGATTTATAAACATGCATAATCAACATAAAATAAATAAAACACCAAGATTCTAACAAGAGCCCTACCATTCGAGAGAGAGAGAGAGAGAGACAGAAAAGCTAAAGAGAGAATGATTACAAAACTAAAGTTAAGTTGTTGGATTACACTACGATCAGAATATGTAATCATTCTCCCATTAGAAGCTCTGTAACTCTAGACAAGAAGAAGAAAAAGAAACATGGCTACACAATACAAACTTTGTTTAACCGTTACTGTAATCGTCATCACCTGCATATACAATTAAACTTTTATATGAATCAAATTTGTTTTGTATTGAAAAGAATTGACCTCATAAATTGTTGTTAATGTGAATGTACCTGATCTGCTGAATTTGTGGAAGTGGGTAAAGGGTTAATGGAAGTAGAGTCCACTTCTCCGGTGGGAAGAGGAACCGCTGGATTACTGTTGATGAAGGGAACTCCATCTTTGCCAGGGATTCTCACTGATGTTGTCTCTGTCGGAGATGGTCCTGGAGAGAAAGCAGAACCTTCTCTAGGACCTAATGGCCATGGATAAGAAGGAGAAGACGAGATCACTCCTCCTTCAGAAACCGGACCAGGAGCAATTGATGGTGATTGCGATGGCGATGATGCAGCGGCTAGGAGGACTTGGACAGAGAGCTTCTGGTCGGATTGGCAGGTTTTGGGAAGAGATGTGTTGTTTGTGAAGGTAAAGTAGTAAGAGCCTGTTCTTGATGGGTACCACTGCATATGAACGTAGATCATTTAGAGTGACATTTAACAATCAAAAGTTTTAAGATATTGATTTTTTCAAGAATAAATACAATCAAAATGCTTTTCATTACTGACTGAGTTACTTTGATTATCATTGACCCCTAAGCAGATGGATTTCTCCTGTATTAAACTATATTAAGTTCAACCAGAAGAGATGACTTTTTGAGTGTATTAGTAAAAATTAGATCATAACAGTAATATTAACAAATAAAGGTTTGAAATTTCGAGTTTTTAAAACGATGATTTCCAGTTCAGATGCTTCTACACTGTGATTATTACTGAGCCCTTAACAGATGACTTTTTGAGTGTATTGAACTATTAATTATTCCTTTTTCAATTCTTTTGTCAGAACAAAGCATCTGATTTCAAGTTATATTAATATTCACTGAAACTATCAATTAAAAACAGAGAGATAAAACTGGGGAAGATAAGCTTTTTTGTCAATCTCAAGAACACACAGGAAAAAAGGGAGACTTGTAAAAAAGGTCAAATTTTTAAGAAAACCTAGATTAAAATTCTCATGCTTTCCAGCAAATTTCACAAATTCTGTCATGCATTGCAGAAATGTGAATGAGAGAAAGTAATATATACCGTGAAGGAAGTGGAATTAGGTTTTGTAAGAAGAGTGGCTTGAGTAAAGTCGCAGACATTGTATGCATCTTTGCTTCTGAAGATGTAGAGATTGTATCCGTACTTATGTCTGAAGACTGAAAGGTAAACAAAAATACACACCCATTAAGTGAAAAATCAAACAAAAATGTATGTTTTTTCCTTGTGGTAAAGAAAGACTTACGGACGGAGTCGCCAACATGAACAGTGGGAGTTTTCCAGACAGAGACACCGTCGACGAGAAACGTGGCGGAGAGAGAAAGACGAGAGAAGAAAGAGAGGAAACAAAAGAAGAAGAAGAAGAGCATTGAAGTGAGATTTTTGTGAGACAAAACCATGATTTTTATTTCCTTGAAATGAGAAGATGCGTAGGTTTATGAGATTCTGAATTGGGGTTCAATGATGTCTTCCCTTTTTTATCTTTGCAGGCCTCACTCTCTGACAATTAGGTCATAAAGATAGGTTAGTGTCTATGGAGTTTAGGGAGAAGTGAAGAAGAAAAGTGAAGAGAGAGACAGAGAAAGAAGTATTTTGAGAAGTGTGCAGTGAGTGTCTGTCTTTTTTTTTTTCTTTTATGTGTGTTTGCGTTGAAAAAATGGAGAAGGTTGAGGATTTCGAGGTGTTCTTAAAAAGAAAATTAATTTTTCCCATAACTATGTACTATATTAAGAATTAACATTTTGTTGTGAATAATATATTTAAAATGTTTGTAAGACCAAATATTTCCCAGAACTAAGACCATTGATCTCTAATGACTTTATTAATTCAAAAATATTAATAAAATAATAAATAGTGAAGAAATGTAGAGAGAAAGGTTCTTAATTAAGAAACAAAAAAATGAGTTTCTTATCATGTGTTGGTATGTGATTGGAAATTTTTTTAAAAAAAAATTAAAAAACTAAATTAAAAATATTTATTATAATATAATAAAAGTTTCTTAAAGAAACTCTTGATAATCTTGCCCTATCTGATCAAACTAGAAGGTTATGAAAAAGATATTATTATACTAATTTGTTTACTTTTCTGATGTCAAACTTATTTTGGAAATGATTATTCCAAAAATATCAAGACCAGACTATTAAAATTAGCATTTTACAAAAATTGGTTGATACACGATAAAGTCCAGAAACACAATTAAAGAAAAAAAATTCCACAAGATAACAAATTTTATGGTCCTAATTTTAAAGACATTCAAGCTCAATCCTAGAAACTAAGATGTCCGCCAAAAATCAAGAATTTTGTTTGGCATGCCATCTATGGATGTGTTGTTGTCAAAGATTATTTTCACCACCAAGAAATTAAATGTGATTGATTATGTAGCATGTATGGCATAGATGGAGAATTGATTAACCATGTTATTTTTCAGTGCCTTCCAGCATTACATAATGGACCTTGTCAAATATCCCATCACCTCAGCATATTTTCCCAAATTCGCCCATCTCAGCAAAGTTAGATTATTTATTTTGAAGAATTCCTCAAAATGTTGAGACTAGGATGTTCCCATGAATTGTTTGGAATTTGTGGAAATGACAGAAAAAAACACTTCCAACCATTAATTATGATCCAAGATCAATTTTCCAACTTGCAGATTTTGAATCATCTAATTGGTTTGCTGTTAAATACTAGCTTTTCTCGCATCCTATTCTTGGCCCTTCGACGCAAAATTCTAGTTGGCCAGAGTTATCATATCCCTCTTTTACTAATCCCAGTTTTACGGAAATTAGATGCTTTGTAGAGGGATCCTGAAAAGCTTCAGATCCTCGATCTAGAATTGGTTGGTTTTACTTCCCTGATTCTGTCGAAGGTTCTTGCTCTGGCGTTATGGACATCAAACGCAATCTTTATCTCATACATACAGAAGTCAAAGCAGTTCTATGGGCTATAGAAAGTTTAATACCCATGGGGTCTCTTGAAGTGGAGATAAACTTAGATTGCTCTGACATCCTGAATATTTTTCCTTCCTAGATGAGTAGCCAGCCATTACTTTATTGATTCGATTGGTAGTTCCCGTTTTTGCGGGACGGAACAAAGTGCGGTGCGATACAAGTGCAGTTTTTAACTAATGTTGTACAAATGCGGTTTTAAGTTAAAAAGCGGGACATAAATTATATGATTGGTGAAAAAATAAAAGCGGTGCAGTTTTTAGCTAATATTAAAAAATATTATTAATATAATTATTTTTATTAGATTTAAAATTAAATAATTTAAATTGCATTACAAAATGATAAAATAAACAAACAAAAAGATATATAAGCAAAACTAATATCTACTAGTTTGATTTTCCCGTAACATAGTTGCAATATTATTTCTTATTTCTCGCATACATTCTCCATAATTTATTTCTACTAATCTAGTATCTTCAAAAATTGGTTAGTAATCCATGTTGTTTGGTCATGTCTCTGTCATTATCTCAGTGAAATCTGCATCTGGAAGGTTTGAAATTCTAATAAAATTATGTAATCTCATTGTAGCTAATATCACTCTTTTTGTATGTGTATATTGTATCTTGGAAAATCACAAAGAATCCTCCATTTCTTCTTCTAAACTCCAAAAGTTCTTTCGATAACTGAATGTAAAGACGCATGACATCGATTAAACAATTCTTGTTTATTTTTTGGAGGAGGACCGGAGTTGAATTGTGACATATGATATCTTACAACTCTGTTTCTTGATGATCTGTAAGGAGCCAAAAATCCTTACTTGTTTGAATATCTAGAATCAGCAACATAATATCTCTGTTGGTGGTAACGGGAACTCAGAATCACTTTGTTGTGCCATTGCGAGAACAGTTGTGTCATGACATGATGCTGATGCTCCATTCCATATATATGTAAATAAGATGTCCAAATCACATATTTACATCATGTCAATTCCAATACATTTCTATTATTAACTTTTATTTTTGTGTGTCTTCAAAATCTAGTTGGTAATCTATGTTGTTTTGTCTTGTCTATGCTATTCTTTTTACAAATCTTATATTGAGCTGATATACACGCGTACAATATAATTATATTTGATTATTATTATCTATATTCGAAACTAACTCGATATCTAAAATTTTAAATCAGTTTTGAGTCGAGTAATCTGGTCATGGTAATCATGTCCAAATAATATGCACATAACTACTAATAGATCTGATAAAAATCTAGTATCACATGACAAACTATTAATTATATAAATTATATTAATTTAGTTCACTAATCAAAAAAATTATTTTACCAAATTCTTTGTATTACGTAATCAATATATAACAATCAGGTAAGTTTTAGAATTGTTATTGTAATATATTTTTATATTAAATATAGGACTTCATATATTCGAAAGTTAACCACTTCACTTTATTATCATTTGCGGTTTTGCTTTTTCCATTTGATAATAATTTTTTTTGCGTTTTTTTTATTTAGAAAAAAACGCATATTTGTTAACTTTCTTTGTGATTGATAGCTAATGCGTTTTTGGTATTAAAATACGTCCCGCAAATCAAAAACCGCACTCAATAATCATTGCCTATATCTAGAAAAAAAAAATTCTAGGTCAAAGAGTTAATTTTATGTGTTCTCTTTATATATAATTCCTATGCTTAAACCATCAAATTAGTTCTCCATCTCGTAATATTTAAAAATCAACTTATATTTCTTAATTTGTATACTCACCATGTTTACGTCTATCAATGCTATTTCTAGTTGACAAAAAAATTACATATAATTGGTCTATTTACGTACATAGCTTAGATTAATTAATCCTTCGTTTGAACTAAACTTAACTAAAGTGCTTTTAGTTCATTAGTTCAAAAATTAGATTGGATGACAGGTAACATCTGTCATAAACAAAAGAGAGTATTAAAAATCTCTTTCTAAACAAAATTTAGTGTCGAAGACAGGTGGCCCAGTGGTGTAGTCACTTTACAAATTCTCAAGACACCTAGGATCGAACTCCCTACCTGCAATAGTAGGAGGGGATTTAAATTGAAAAAAAAAACAAAATTTAGTAAACGGTAAACAAACAAAAGGTACCATCATTTTTATTACGGGAAATAATGCTCTGGCTGGTAAAAATCTGACAGAAAAAGTGAATCAACAAAAAAAATTACAAGTCTGAGAAATATCTCATATATTTAAAATAAATAAATAAAATAGATAAAAAGTAATAAAGTGAGAATTTTACAAAATGGTGATTATTATTCATAAATCATTAGGCCTGTGATTTAACACCGTTCCTGATTTTCCCTACTTTAAATTTTTAATTTTATAATGATCTGATATCATTAAACTCTTTTTAATATCGTGATTGAATATCTAATTAATAGTTTTGGTATATTTTTTTTTACAAGTTATAATAATAATGATAAAAAGACGTCCGTCCCGAATTATAAAACAGACACATAACATGCTTTAACAAGAGCCTCGACTTTATAATTTAAAACTCTGGGGATGTTAGATAGCCAACAAGAAAAAAACTTCGCTGATAGCCTCTGAAACTCTGTCTGGTACGTTAGGAACGCTAGCCACTCCTCTGGGGACAGTAAGATGTGGTAAACTGTCTCGCAATCTGAAGATATCTTAAGCTCCACTAGCGCCTCCATTGCCCCAATCACAGCCTCCAACTCCGCATGGAGGGGTGATAAACACTGATGAATTCTTCTTGACCCCGAACAAACTCCGTCCACTGAATCTGGAAAGCAGACCCATCCGACCCCTGTAAAAAGGCCAGCGTCTTTCCAGGACGCATCCACATAGCATTTATAGCCAGTGAAACTCAAATTAGCTGTGGTAGGGAATATCCTCAGTGACTTAGACGAATCAAGCCTTGATACGCATAACTCTCGCTTCTGCATAGTAGGTGTACGTGCCACAGTCCACTCGATACTGTCAGACTGTGCTCGTCCCAAAACCACTTGTGGATCAAGGTCTGCTTGTGTAAAGAAAAATCCATTTCGAGCTTTCCAAATGTGCCAGATAAGCCATGGGAATATCCCTGACTCTACCTAATGTGGAATACGATTACACAGAAAATCTAAATTAAACCATACTGACTGACCCGGGAACATCCCCGGTCTAGATGGTATGTCCGATAATGCCCAAACTTGAAGCGCCGGCGAACACTCAAATAGGACATGGTTAATCGTCTCATTTTCCGTTCCGCAACGCTGACATCGAGCATCACCCCAGCCCCTGTTGGACTAGGTTTTGGAAAACAGCCGTACAGCCAGAGAGAATTTGCCAAATAAAGTGTTTTATTTTCGGTGGACAATCTAATTACCCAACATCTCGTGTACAACATGTTAAAAGATCGGCTAGAAAAGCATGTATCCCCCACCCTATCTCTATTAGCCAACTGGTAACCCGATTTAACAGTATACTGCTCCTAATATTGTGTCGTGCCAACCCCAATAATCCATCTGATGAATTTTTGGTAGCCGGATTGCCAATATCAACTTCACATCCCACGGGTCAAAATATTGTTGACGCCAACGGCCTGACTTTGGCCTCCAACAAACTTTCATCATTATCATATTTTCCTTTTAGTACCCTTGCCAGCAACGAGTCTAGGAACACCAAAAGCCGCCAAATCTGTTTTGCCAGAAGAGCCGAATTAAAATTTTCTAATCCGAAAACCCAAACCCCCTTCTGTCTTGGGTTTACACATCGCTTCCCACTTTTCCAATGTATAACACCACTTTTCCATCGCTTCCCACTTTTCCAATGAAATATTGCCGACTGTATTTTAGACACCACAGACTTCGGAAGTCGATAACAATTCATAATGTATGTTGGTAGAGTCGTAAGTACAGACTTAATTAGAATTTCCTTCCCAGTCTTTGATAAAAATTTGCTAGACCAAGTGGCTACTCTTGCCTTCAATTTGTAAGCGACAAATGCAAATACTTTTGCCTTAGAGCCGCCTATATTTTCCGGAAGCCCTAAATACATTCTCATTCTGCCCAATTTTGGAATATCCAAAATTTGTTGGATTTGAGCTTGGACTACCAGATCAACTTTCTTTCCAAATTGGATAGCAGATTTATCAAAATTTATTTTCTGGCCCGATAATAACTTATATTCTTCCAAAATCAGTCGAATATGCCGTGCTTCCTCTTTGTTAGTGATATACCTCATTTATACTGACTTATACCTTACTAATTCATATGTTTTCTTTAGTCTTTGTCGTGTTCTTCGAGTCTTTTCAGATACGAAACACAAGAATACTTTGGGTTCCACATGCTGAGCAAGAGTGGAGCTTAACATTGGATTTTTCCACTTCAAGTTGAACGATCGATCGAGCAACACCAAGATCGATCGATCGTAACTTTAGATACGTAACCTTGCGCTCGATCCGACGACCGACTTCTCACGCCTGACACGATTGGCCCGACTCGTCTATATTATGTGCACGATCCATTGCACGACTTAGCACTTAGAGATCGATCAAACCAGTTATGGAGAAGTTGCGCACGATCCTTTGCACGATACATAAGTTTCACGGTCGAATGAAGAAGGGTTGATCGATCGAGCAGTCTACGGATTAATCGATCCACGACTCTGCGAAACAAAAAGGGAATTTCCTTATTTCGTGCCAGTTGGTTTTTTCTATATATTAGGTTAAGAAAACACGTTTTGAGGGAGACTTTTAGAGAGAGAAAAAGCAGCAGACTTTTATTGTAACCTAGGGAAGAAAGATTGAGATCTCTACATCCTTAGAGAAGATCCCTGAACCTCTATTGCATCTATTTTGAGTTTTGAATAAATTTTCTTACAATTGCTTGCTTGTTCTCTATTTCCATGTTTGAATAATTCATAGTTAGGTTTAGGGTATTCTAAGGATTTTAAAGGGATTAATGATGAGGAACAAATAGGTCTCGATTATGGAATCTCAACCTAGAAACATGTTAATGTTTAGGTTAGAGTAGCTAACTAATCAATGATCTCAAGTTGCTTATTATCCGAGAAGTTTAATAAGAACCATAACCTTTCTAGGTAAGCAACACCTTCACTACCAACGAGAGTTGATGCTAGGTTAGGTTGTGGACACTTAGGAACCGTCAATACTGCATGGTTAGATTCCCAGAACCAACGAGAGTTAGGATCTCTAGGATCTAGGCATGGTGATTATCACTGCGAGAGTAAGATAGTCAACTGTTATTTCTTAGTCGAGAACGGAACTGATTTTGCCTGAATAGATTCCCTCATCCTATCCTTGATTTCCTTGTGAAACCCCTAAACTTGATTCCTTAGATATTGTTTACATTAATTTCCTTGTTATACTGGATTGCACTTAAAACATCTATTGTCTTAGCTCTAGTTAAATAATCAAATCGTTAGTGTGGTCATTGGTTTTCGTGGATTCGATCCCTAAATACTATTACGTTTGTTGTGCACTTGCAGTAGGATATAGGGTTATAACTTGTTCTATTAGTTAGCTCGACAAAAAAATAGAGTGTCATCTTCAAAAAGGAGATGAGAAACCGCCCGGCAATTCCGTACAATTTTTATACCTGTAATACTATGGTTCAATTCGGCCTTCTTCATTTTGGTTATTAGGACCTCAGTACACAAGATAAATAAATATGGAGACAGGGGGTCCCCCTGGCGTAATCCTCTATGAGGAACCACATGTCCACCAGGGGATCCATTTAGCAAAACCGCATACTCTACCGTAGTAATGCACCATATAATACATTTAACCCACTGAGCACAAAAACCTAGTTTTATCATAAGGGCCTTTAGAAAGCTTCATTCCATTCTATCATAGGCTTTGCTCATATCAGTCTTTATGGACATAAAATGTCCACTAACCGATCTATTTGTCCCTAACGCATGTACCATCTCCTGGGCAAGCAATGTATTATCAGAAATCAGCCGTCCAGCCACAAAAGTCGACTTTGTTTCCGACACAATTTTAGGCAAAATTACTTTAAGCCTCAAAAAAAAAACCTTTGCTATTAGTTTGTATCCAATATTACATAAACTAATGGGCCGAAATTCCACCACTTTTGTTGGTTGGGGAACATTTGGAATTAGACAAATATTGGTCTTGTTAAGACTTTTATCAAATATTCCAGTTTGTATGAAATCATTCACAACAGCGCAGTCATTCCATCCGGTCCCGGAGCCTTCTCCGGATCCATTAGGAACAACGCCGCTTTTAGTTCTGCCTCTGTAGCCGGTCTAATTAATGATCTATTATCCAATTCCATAACACGGCTTTGAACCTCGACTATTTCAACCTCATCAATACATGAACTTGTAAATAATTCATAGATATAGGTTGGCGCCTCTTTTAAAATATCGGAGTCTTTTTCAACCCACGAATCCCATTTATTTTTAACCCAATTATGCGATTGCGTGCTCGTTGCTGCCTTACTACTGCATGAAAGAATTTGATTTTATTGTCACCTTCTTTCAAGCAGGTATTCATACTCTTTTGTTTCCAGTATACTTCTTCCTCTATATAAGCTGCCTTCAACTTATTCTTGGCTTCTAGTAACGCAGCAGCATCTACCACGAAACTACTATTCAATACCTCAATAGCCCTCTTCCATTCAACAATTTCTTGTCTCCTTGACTGAAAATTCTCACATCGCCAATGAGAAATTTCATTCCGACAGAATTTTATTTTCTCAGCTAATGTCACATCAAATGGTTGTGTCCATCCGCAACCAGCCCTATCCCAACTACGTTCCACTAATTCCTGAAACCCAGGTTTGCCCAACCAACGCTTATCAAAATGAAAGCACTTCTTTGGACGGACCACATCCTGATCTTCGGCATGTACCAAGATAGGCCGATGATCCGATCCTACCATACCTAGATACTGTATTTCAGACTTAGTGAATAAATCATGCCACTCTCCATTACCATAAGCTTTATCTAAAATACACTAAATTATTCCGGTATTACGGATACCTCTCCACAACCAAATATTTCCTTTCTTAGGAAATTCCAAGAAGTCACAGTCCTGTAACATCTGATTGAAACTCATAAACGAGGTTATTGGTCTTGAAACACCACCTTGTTTTTCATGATTTCCGGTTATCTCATTAAAATCGCCACTAATTATCCATGGGCCCACCCGGGAAATCTCCATCCTGGTGAGTCTTTCCCAAATGTACGATCGTCTTATCGTTATGGGTTCCCCATATATAAAAGTGACAAATAATTTTTGACCCAAAATATCCAATGATATGTCTATTGAATTTTTATCCTGATAATTAATTGTAACATTATAACTATCATTATAAAATAACGCGAGACAACCACTTGCCCCCATAGGTTCTACTGTGTTCAAATTGGTAAAACCCAAATGAGATTGTATTTTTTCTAGGAAAAATAATTTATTTTTAGTCTCTGACAAAAATAAAAAATCTGGTTTACAGACTTTCCAAATGTCTCGCAAATAGCTAATAGTAATTTTATTTCCTAATCCCTGACAATTCCAACATAACAACTTTAAAATCATAAACTATCCTTCTTAGAGCCTAAATCTTGCTCATTTGCCTTACCATCTTTGGGCTTAAAGGTCTTGGACGTCTTTCTTGGCGACAATGTACCCACCAACGCCAATTCCTCGTACTAATTCCCCGCAAAGGTGTCGTATTTCGAGACGCCTGCTTCCCCAATGTCATTTTGGCCTTTCTGTTTTTCACCACTCTCGCAGATTGGACTTTTTCCACTAAGTCTACATGTAATTGAACTTGTTCCAGGTCCATCAACTCCAATTGAGTGCAAATCATCCGCCATATCCAATTCTGCCAAACACAGCCGCTGTCACTAAATCTGTGAAGTCCTTCTCGACCTCCATGGCTACATCTCCATCTACAACATTGTTCAGCTGCCCCAAACTATCTTCTGATACCTCATCATCCGAACCAGACATTTGCTTCTTGGCATTCGAGATGGGATTCTCGGCCAGAGCTGCCTCGGTATTTCCCACTAACTAACCCGTCTCCACTTGGAACAAAGGACGGCAAACCTTCTTTGCCGAATTTGTCTCCACCGCTAGGTCGGGATCCAATTCCTGAAAGTATGACCACAATAAAAAGGCATTATAAATGTCACCCAAAACAGAAAAACCAAAAAGTAATAATCTTACTATCTCTCTTGCAACTTTCTGTGTTTTCATCATTAGGGAACCGCGACCTCTCTTGATATGCGGTGCCTTACCATTCCCAAATTTTATCCCAGCCGGCCCTACATAACCTTTAGTTGGCCCAGTCACAACCCCTTTATATGACCTAGGTCTCTCTACTTGACCGACAACTCTAGTATAATCAGTTCCCAAGGCTCTATTCTCTATTTGTTCTTATAAAAAAACCGAAACCGCATGAGTCATACAGAAACAGAGTGTACAAAAACCTTCTAGTCTCCTATATTCGAACATGAACTTAAACTCACATCCTTCCTCAAATTCCAGAATCAAAGAGAATTGAAAATGCTTAGAACATGAGATTTCGATTAAGACCTGCCTTTTCTCAACGTCAATACTCTGCACCACACCCACTGAATTAGCAACCAAACAATAAACCTCCTCTACCCTATATTCAAAGGGTATCCCTATTATCCTAATCCATAACCTAATGAAATTAGGATGGACCGCATCATCCAATGGTTTCCATGGTGCATAGGATACCATCCATCCATCAAAATTAATCGACCCATTATCTAATACTCTACCCATATCCGTTTCAGATTGAAATTCAAACTGAAAACGATCATTACCGAGATTAAGACCTCGCACACGCCCCACTAATCCCCAAAATTGTGGCATTCTAAAGAGAAAGGTGTCCACATTTTGCAACATGGGATTAAGACAGCGTCCCATAAGCACCTTAGAACTCTTGGCTAGCAAAACCAAGTTGTCTATTTTTAGGATTTTGATTTTCAAAACCCGTGGAAGTGACTTAGGAATTAAACCCTTCTTAAGTGAATCGACTTGCGACATCCCAACCCCTGGTGTAATGACTCTGCTTAATACTTCTAATTGTGCTAAAACTGAACTAATACTCAATGAGAACCCGAAGGTAGTCCCTCCCCTTATATAGCCCTCTAGGCCGACTTTATATCTAGATTTTTGCCTAGATTCCAGGTAAATAAGTATCCTAAAATCTTGGAAAATATATTCTGGCTTAACAACCTTATCTATTTGTTTCGAATAGCATACTGGCCCCATTGATTTTAGTGAATAACAGCTATGAAACAAACTCCCTACATTTATGGATATTTGAGTTATTGATTTTCTCAAGTGTAAAGCAATCATAGCAAAACTAATCCTCAACGTATTGCGAATGGAAGTTAGATATATACCTAAAACCACGGAGTAGTTAATCTCTATCAAAGATATTATTGTTACTAACCAATGAGACTGAAGTACCGTTGACTCTTCTCCCTCAATTCGCTTACCAGCTACATCAGCTCGGTCCATACACACACCCTTGGACCTACGCAAAAAGCCATAATAAACAGGTCGTATTAATGACCAACCAATTAAAGACCGGACAACCCTTAAACATCTGGTCTCCCTTCTAGAACGGACACCAACACCATAACTCATAGACAGTAAAGCTATATAGCCTCCGCGTGTCTCCATTGATCCCATCTTTGTAAAAGACAGCTAGTGAAGCAATCGTTACATACCTAAAGACTCCTCTCTGTCACTCATCATGATCATAAATTATTGATCGGAGCTTCACCATAGTGAAACTGACCTCCACCATTACAACTAATGCCCTGGTATGTACATAACCTAATACTTGTAATGTATTTTGGAAAGTCGAGACTAACCTTGAAAGACATGCAGGAGCCCAAATCCTAAAATTGTGAAAGGCCTTGTGATTATCTTACCTCACATAGGTTCTACACGTCACATAAAAGTTCACCATTCCCAAATATACAGCACCCACCGGTTCATGTACCAAACCCCTATGCATGACCAGAATTAATTGTTTAAACAACCCTTGAATTACTGAGCATTCTTGGTATCTCAAACCTCTTTATTTCCCATTTTAATCTGTTGAGACTTTTTAATCCAGAGACTTCTTAGTATGCACAAGAATTGCAAAGAGTAAAAGATTTCAACTAACCAAAGAATAACTTTTCTCATTACCACTTCCTGCAAACCTCGAAACGCCCTTGACTCCGCATGAACCTCGCAAACAATGAGAGCATTAGTCAGAAAATTCCACCTTCTCCATATTAAAAGTCGAAAACAAGTTCTGTCAAGACTTCATAACCAATCAGAACATCTTACAACCATACTTTGGGAAACCATGTCAATAACCCTCCGGTCCTTAACCTAGACCCTCTCTGACAGTTTAAAGAGTTTGAACCTCTACTTATAGATTCAATCCCTTCCAGAACAACAAACTTCAGATACACTAGCACCTTACTTGGTTTATAATGTACCCCACTACAATTCTCCTAATTGTGACCCTCATAGCAGGCCACCCTATTAGAGTAAAGGACCCTCAGGAACTCATAATCTAATACCTCATCACCGAGATTCACTTGATCATATATATGACCGAAGATCTCATAGGACATTAGATTCCTCGGTAACATATAACCCCATTTCCCGTTTGCCAATTGACTAGATCGATTAATGAAGAAAATCTTACAATACCACATTACCTGTTACCGCGAACTCCATTAGTTTATCTGAAGACGACGAAGATCACCTTGGAACCATAGACGCCCTGAATCACCACTTCCCGCACACCAAAGAACGAAAAGAAACAAAGCGACACACACCAGAACCTTCCTGCAAACCAAACCCTAAAACCCAACCGTTGTAACCCTCGCCCTTCTTCAGTAGCCGAAAAAACGCCTCCCCCAGACAACACACGAAACCCCCAAAAATCAAACCCTAGATTTAGCCCCAAAACCGGGACGAAGCGAACCACATCCAAGACAAACCTTCCTAGCTCTCTCAACAAAAACCCCTTCTTATTCTTTCTCCGATCTCGGAACACGAAACCCTAACCCTAACCCCACCTTCGACGATCTAAAACCCTCTAAAGAAACCCTAGACACTTACCCGAACCTAGATCTACCCCCCTCGAGCTCCAAAGAGGCTACACCGCCTCCTCCTTTCGATCGGGAACTCGCCGGAGAAACAGATCTCACCAATCGCCCTTAATAGTTTTGGTATTTAGAATTCGATTTATCTTTAATACATATAAAAAAGAAAAAAATTAGAGAATGAAAATCAGAGTATGGATCATATCTTATTTATCTAATTGTTGCAAAAAAAAATCTTTCCTATAATTTTGTTGAATTTGACCAAATTTTTATTTATTCTAAAATATAAATGATAATAATATATTTTTGTGAAATTCTTATAATCAAATACAATAAAATCAAGTCGATTTATATCAGTTATAAAAATTATAGAAAATATTGACCCTTTTTGATGTGATCGTGAGCAGCATAGAAGCTAAGGAACCAGAACTGGTAGGACCAATTACGCGTTCGAGAGCTAAGGAGTTGGCTAAGGAAGCTCACTCGCTCATGACTGAAGGATCGTTCTCGCCACCAGCTATGCAAGTCTTCAACATCTCCAACTTGAAGACTTCTCCTGGTAATGATAACTAGGTAACTTAGGTGAGGAAGTCTGTACTCTTTTTCCCATAGAGAGTTTTGTCCCAATTGGGTTTTCTTTCATGGTTTTTAATGAGGCAGATGGAATCACTACGGCGAGTTACTTAGGAGTCTTACCATTAGGGGAATAATGTATAAACCAATCTGGTATTGTACTTAGTAGATTTTGAGGTGCGCCAATTAGTGGGACGTCTCGTTGTTTTTATTTAAACGCTTCGTTGTTTTATTTAAGTTTCAAACTACATGTTGTTTTTCGGTTTAAAAACTACATGTTGTTCTGTTTTAGAGTTGTATTTAAACCCGAGAACTTGATGTAAAAGTCAGAGTTGAATAATGTTAAAAACTTTTCTTTGAAAGAAAATCGAGTTCTTCTCTCAATTGCTGATTTTTTGAATGCGTTCTTCGAATCTGGGATTTCATTACACGTTGTGAATTTGAATCCCTTCTACCTAATCACCATCACGTTCTTCTCCTCCATCATTCCATCAATTCTATTGACTCTCAGAGAGTTTACCATCGTATCTCATAAACCCCTTGATCAATTCCGCTCAAAACTCACCACCACGTTCCTCACACTCCAATTTATCCGCTGCTCAAATTTCATTTGATTCCGAGTTCTCTAGCCCCGATTTTCAGAGTCCTTTCCTAGGGAGAATCACATCAAGTGGTATTAGAGCTGTTTCTAAAAAAGGCTGAGCAAACCCTAAACGGCTGAGCAAACTCTAAACCTTTTTCTCATTCTTGTTATTTTCGAATCCATGTTGTAATAGGATTTAGTTTTATTTTTGTTTTCCTGATTGAATTAGGATTAGGGTTCGTTTTCCTAATTGAATTAGGATTAGGATTTTCCTTTTATTCCTATTTGCTTTAGGATTAGGCTTTTAGTAATTCCAGATTGCTTTAGGTTTATGATTTCGTTTATTCCTGCTTGTTTTAGGAGTAGAATTTGTTATTCCAGATTGCTGTAGGATTAGGTTTTTGTTTATTTCTTTGATTTGTTTTATCTTAGAACTTGTTACTGTGATTTTAGTTTGAATTTTTCAGGTTTTCCATGGAGCTTTCAGCTGAAGCTATGGAAGCTCTGAACCGAGTTATTAGTCAGCAGATCAAAGAGGCAAATCAGTCTATTGCCACTCAGCTTACTCAGCAAATAGAGCAGCTCAACAGCAAGTCAATTCAAAGGTCTATTGAAAGAGCGCAGTGCTTCGGACGCTGAATCTTCAGAACCACCTAGTCCCAATGAAGCTATACGCCTCGCCAAGGGTAAAGAACACATGGGAGAACCTTCGAGACAGCTACGCCGAACAATCAGATCACCTATCAGAGGTGGATAAGCTCTTCATAATCATAGGAGAAACGTGGAGGGTTCAAGGAGAGCACAATCACGTCCACACCATGTTGCTGGACATAGGATTTACGTGGAATCAGATCGTGAGCATTCAGAAGAAGGTGAAAGATCAGATTATAGTCGTGAAACGTTAAGGAGACCCATAAACAGAGGCAATGCACGAGATTATGATCCCTTGAGACAACAGCTGAATCATATCAAGATTCAATTTCCTCCTTTCCACGGTAGCAATGATGCAGAAGCTTACCTTGATTGGGAGAGGAAGATGGAATCGAATTTTTTGGTTCAAGGGACATATGAGCTTAATAAGGTGAAGATAGCTATATCTGAATTCAATGGCTATGCACTTTTGTGGTGGGAACAGTTGGGACTCATGAGAGATCGACATAGAGAGCCTCCAATCACGACTTGGGATCAGCTTACTGCACAAATGAGGAAGAAGTTCGTTCCTGCACATTATCAGCGTGAAGTTCTTAGTAAGCTTAGACGTCTCACTCAAGGAACTAAATCAGTTAGAGACTACTATCAGGAGCTGGAAACGTTAATGATCAGGGCTGATGTGAGAGAAAGTGAAGACATGGTGATGTCTAGGTTTCTTGGGGGACTTAACAGAGAGCTTCAGGATAAAGTAGAGCTGCAGAACTACGACGATGTGCAAGAGATGGTCCATAAGGCAGAGTTGATTGAGTCGCAGCTCAAGAGGAAAGTTGGCAGATCTACTTTCACTTCCAATATTCCAAAACCGAGAGAATTCAACAAACCAGCCTCATTCAAACCAGCGACAACAACAGTTAGAGAAGAGGTTAAAACCGAGTTTAAACCCAGAAGTGGATCTTCTACTAGCAGCATCAGATTCTTTAAATGTCAAGGAATGGGACATTACTCCAGAGATTGTCCTAACAAGAAAATGTTTCTGCTGAAAGAAGGAGGAGAGATTGTACCTCAAGATAGTTCAGAAAGCGAAACAGAAATTGATGTAGAGGAAGAAGAAGAACCAGCATCAGTTGGAGAGATGTTAGTAGCACGCAGAACTTTGAGTGTTCAGATTCACCC
>JAKUCM010000308.1:0-42817 GCA_023374145.1 Lepidium sativum | reverse complement strand
CTACTCTATCACAAATAATATATATATACATATGAATGTTAGTGATATGAACAAATATTTGGATTTTTGTTTGATTTTTTTAAAAATTGCAATCTACAAATAATAATAATTTAATAATTTAATATGTCAATCTGAAAGAAATTCTAACTTGTTCTACACAAAAGATTTGAGTATTATAATTACTGAAACAAAATTGATTTAAAAAATTGATTCATAATATAAACTCCAGAATTCTATTATACAGAGCTATACAACTTAATTCCCATTAATATTTAATCACTAGACTAAAAATATTTTGCTGTCTAAAAAATATTTTTTCTTTTGTCACTAAACTCACTAAATTACTAGGAATTACAAAGTTGTTAAACATTATTCTTGATGTATTATTGGTTCTATTATATCTTATTTTGTATCAAAGGAAACTGTACTCTATCAACTATGAGTCTATGAGTATTATACTTAAGACCAGAGACCAAAAACATAGATATTTCTGTTAGATTTTTTGTTTGTTTTTTAAAGTATATGGATAAGTTATGTCACATTCGATAGAAAGATGGATCGTATGGTGAGAAGAGAAAGAGAAGTTGCTCTTATATCAAATAGTTACACATATCGAATTCATAGGATCTTTACACCACTATTATTGGAAGGTTTTTTAAAGTTTCTTAGTAATAAAAATTGAAAAATATTAAAAATAAAAAAAAAGAGAAGTTTCTTATTTAAAAATATTTCTAAACAAAATTAAGAAACTCTTTAATAATGTGTTATTCATTGATTGAGTCAATTATATTATTAATATTAAAATTTATACACATGATTAAGTTAATTTTGTTATTAATATTAAAATTTATTTGTGCATAAATTTTTGATTAAAATATTATTAAGAAACTTATATTTTTAGAAACTCATTGTTGAATTCCATCGTGCATGTACAAGTACTTCACCATTAATTCAGTATGACAATTCCCAATATTATTATTATTCTCATCTAAAATAATATAAATTACCTTATTGGTGACATATTTGACTTTAGTCACCACATGCATCGCAATAAATTTGAAGCCATCATCTTCATTTCTTTTTCTTTTTTCTTGGGAGAAAGTCATCTTCTTTAACAATAAAAAATTAATTGAAGTCATTGTAACAATTTCAATTATATTACTACATGTTTCTTTTTGTACATTATGAATTAGTTCTTAGATCAATAAACCCAAAATAATCTCAATATCTGTATAAACTGTATACCATTTTAGATACCTACATTAGCTAGTGGGCCTGGGCATTCGGGTATCCGGACCCGATCAGATCGGGTCTTTTGGGTTTTGAGTATTTCGAGTTTACCAACATAAGACCCGTTCGGGTATTTTTGCGGGTTCATGTATTAAATTTCGGATTCGGGTTGGGTTCGGGTTATCCAAAACTTTTAACTAATTTTTTAATCAAAATATTTCAGAAAACAGTTTCAAAAATCACAACTTATTAAAGTATTTAATATTTTAGTTTTATAATGTTATATTGATTATAAATTGATTAGCTTTTTTAGATTTGTAATTATAATTTTGAATATTTGTGTAACTATAAGTATATATATATATAAATATTTGTGTAAATATATTATATATTTCGGGTATTTTGGGTACTCGTTCGGGTTTCGGATTTTACCCGATCGGGTTTGGATACCCATATTTTCATAATGTAAAACCTGTTCGGATATTTTATAGATTTCGGTTCGGTTCGGATTCATGTATTTCAGATCGGGTTCAGGTTTGAGTTCGGGTTTCGAATATTATGTTCAGACCTATTAGCTACTCACATCCACCTACAGTTAATTTTGTACCAAATATTAAAATCTCGATTAATAACCAAATGTTACCATGGTACAAACCCAAAATGTGTTTTCTTACATTTTAAATATAGTAACATAATCATTTTGTACTATCGTTTATTCAAGGTTTCTATAATTTTCTTTTGAGAATGAAAACGAGCCTTATATACATATCAAACTAACCTACTGTCGTATATCTAAACGTATAAAACATGGAGATATGATCTAGTATATAGATTATAAGAAGAAAAAAAACTTGAAAATAGCAATTATTATTAATATTAGTCGCCAATATGAACAGTTATATGTAGTCAATTTAAAGAACCTCGAACATGGCATGACCACACAACATTTAAAGCTGAGACAAGAATTTCATTAGATTAGGCTAAATTCAGCTAACTAAGTTGCAATTAATGATTTCATATTAGAATACATTGTTGTAGTTGCCTATCACCATATATGCACACACATACGTAATGTAGACATGCTTCGGGCATGCCCTAATTATACAACGACTTTGGCTAAAAAAAAATCAATAACTAATATTTTTTGTTGTTGTTGAAATGTGAAATTTATTTATTAATAACCAATATTTTTTGGGGAAAATTTCGTAAAATTTTGGATGCTACCAACTTATACATATTGTCTTCTTGTATGATTATTAAAAACCTAAACAACTACGAATCAGGCCGAGACATAGTCTAATTTTGATTTTCCAAAAACTTTTTCTTCAACAAAATTACTAACAAGTTTTGTTGTTGTTGTCATAAGCTCCATTTAATATTAAATATTTTATCTTCTAGTTAAATAATAGAATCTATGATATCAGAACTATTAGTTAGATATTAAATTCCGCTAACTTTAAGATGTTTAAATCTCTGATTCAACGGGTTTGGAATCCAAACTTGTTTTTTTTTGGTAATTTCTGATAGGATATAAACCTTAAGTGTTTTCTTTTTTTGTCAACGACAAATTATATTGGGTCACAACTGGCCGCCCAATAGCCAAATTCCTACATAATGTAGGCATGGAGACTCGATCTCAGATTATGCAAATGCGCTGCTTTAAGTAGACTTATCGTCTGCCACTAGGCTAGATAACCTTTGTAACCTAACGTGTTTACAAAATAAGAAAAACGAATCCTATAGTCATTGTTACAAGTATTTGACTCGGACCTTATTATGGTTTAAATTTGATCCTTTGACACTAACGTTGCATGTGGATGGTGTTAAAGATTTGCCCGGCAATCTGTTTGTCTTTTAATTAAGTTAGGCAAGTGAAGTACCTATTCTAGCTAGATTTGTAGCCATCACATTTATTATACTTTAATTAAATTTTGATTTTGATTGGACCGACTTTGAATATAGACCAATATAAAACTTTGGTCTAGTCGCCTAGATGGCTAGATCCTTGAGTATTGTATACTAATTCACATGTACAAGTACAACCCATTTACGAGTACGCATCAATTTTGCATGACTTTTTTTTTATTTTCTGAATTGATATATCTCGCTTTTTAACTACCCATCAATCATCTATTCCAAGCTTTTGACTACCGTAGTAGAAATTTTGTCGTTTGCACTTTTGTTTTGGTTTAAAAAATATTGATTTTACCTAATGCAAATATTGTCAACTACCTAAAAGCCATTAAAAATTACACTAATTAATAAAGGCATATTTTAGATCCTTCTACTAAGTATACGAAGGATGCCGATAACAGGTGTTCAGTGGTCTAGTTATTTTACAAAATCTTCAATATACTAGATATTGAATCTCTATCTACAGTAATAAAAGCGGGATTTAAAAGTTCAGTATCCTAGTTTGTCCGATCAATATTACATTATATGTTAGATGAACAAACACTCTTGACCTAATTGGCAAATTCCCAAGACAATAAAACCCATTTTGCCACGTGTCGTATACCCACCGAAGAAAGAAAATGGTATTTGGTAATTTCTACTTTTGGGAAGTCCAGCTATTATAGGTTGATTCTTGACCTTTTCCAAATAAATAAACAATAAATCAAAAACGCATTTACTTCGAAAACAGTCAAAATATAAACCTAACACACTTTTCCCATGCAACTCACTTATGACTTTCTTTATATACACACATTGCCTTCGTCTCTCTTCACACATACAAACACGTCTCTTTATCCACCACTTTCACTTCTATATAAGTTTATACTAAGTTTTCATTTTCATACATATTCAACCATACAAAATCTCTTTAAACTAAAACAACATACAAAGCTTGCTTGCTTCATTCTTCTCCACGAGAGAGAGACCAAACATTAAAGTCGTTAAAACAGTTATGAGTGTGTTTTTAGTTTGTTAATCACTCTTTGTAAGTTTTGTTTTTTTGTGTTACTATGGCTCGTATTGTAGCAGCTGATGATGATGATTCCATGGAGCTCACTACTGTTTCCTCTGTGCACGATTCAACACTAGGGCAACTTCTGAAGAATGTTAGTGATGTTAGGAAAATGTCCATTGGAGATGAGACTCCGGTTCACGAGTCCTTAAGCAACGATGATGACTACATGCGGACTATTCCTTTCGTTCTCACTTTCGATAACCTTACTTACAATGTCTCTGTTCGCCGGAAGCTTGAGTTTCGTAAGATCTTTTCACGGCGGAGAACAGAGGATCCTGAGATAGGTCAAACAGGAAGGCCGAATACTAAAACTCTACTCAATAATATCTCCGGTGAGACTCGAGATGGAGAGATCATGGCTGTTCTTGGAGCTAGTGGATCAGGAAAATCAACACTGATCGATGCATTAGCGAATCGGATTGCTAAAGGAAGCTTGAAAGGAACAGTGAAGCTGAATGGAGAAACACTTCAATCTCGGATGCTTAAAGTAATCTCAGCTTATGTTATGCAAGATGATCTTCTTTTTCCTATGCTTACTGTTGAAGAAACTTTAATGTTTGCTGCTGATTTTCGTCTACCGAGGAGTTTACCTAAATCAAAGAAGAAGCTTCGTGTTCAAGCTTTGATTGATCAATTAGGTATCAGAAACGCTGCTAAAACGATTATCGGAGATGAAGGTCATCGTGGAATCTCTGGTGGTGAAAGGAGACGAGTCTCGATTGGAATTGATATAATCCATGATCCTATTGTTCTCTTCCTCGATGAACCAACCTCTGGTTTAGACTCAACGAGTGCTTTCATGGTGGTTAAAGTGTTGAAGAGGATTGCTCAGAGTGGTAGTATCGTGATTATGTCGATTCATCAGCCGAGTCATCGAGTTCTTGGTTTGCTTGATCGTTTAATCTTCTTGTCACGTGGCCACACCGTATACAGTGGTTCTCCGGCGAGTCTTCCGCGTTTCTTCGCTGAGTTTGGGAGTCCGATTCCGGAGAACGAGAACAGAACGGAGTTTGCGCTTGATCTCATCCGTGAGCTTGAAACATCCGCCGGAGGAACAAGAGGATTAGTCGAATTCAACAAAAAATGGCAAGAGATGAAGAAGCAGAACAATTATCAACCACCATTAACTCCTCCTTCATCACCATTTCCAAATCTTACTCTAAAAGAAGCAATCGCCGCTAGTATAAGCAGAGGAAAGCTAGTCTCCGGAGGAGAATCCGTCGCTAACGGCGGAACAACCACTACTTCAACAACTTTAGCCGTTCCTGCATTCGCGAATCCAATGTGGATCGAAATCAAAACTCTCTCAAAACGCTCAATGCTCAATTCTCGAAGACAACCAGAGCTATTCGGAATCAGAATCGCCTCCGTAGTTATCACCGGATTCATCTTAGCCACCGTATTCTGGCGATTAGACAATTCACCAAAAGGCGTTCAAGAGCGTTTAGGGTTCTTCGCTTTCGCAATGTCAACAATGTTCTACACTTGCGCCGATGCATTACCAGTATTTCTCCAGGAACGTTACATCTTCATGAGAGAAACAGCTTACAACGCTTACCGGAGATCTTCCTACGTTCTCTCACACGCCATTGTCTCCTTCCCCTCGCTCATCTTCCTCTCTATTGCTTTCGCAGCAACGACATATTGGGCCGTGGGCTTAGATGGAGGCCCAATGGGCCTTTTGTTCTACTGTTTAATCATTTTAGCCTCTTTCTGGTCAGGAAGCTCCTTCGTCACGTTTCTATCAGGTGTGGTTCCAAGTGTGATGTTAGGTTACACAATCGTCGTCGCCATTTTAGCTTACTTCTTGTTGTTCAGTGGCTTCTTCATTAACAGAAACCGGATTCCAGATTACTGGATTTGGTTTCATTACTTGTCTTTGGTGAAATACCCATACGAAGCTGTTTTGCAAAACGAGTTCTCTGATGCAACTAAGTGTTTCGTAAGAGGAGTTCAGATTTTCGACAACACACCGTTAGGGGAGTTACCGGAAGTGATGAAGCTGAGGCTGCTCGATACCGTGAGCCGGTCGCTCGGGACAACGATATCGAGCTCGACGTGTTTAACCACTGGTGCGGACATACTGCAGCAGCAAAGTGTAATTCAGCTGGATAAATGGCATTGCTTGCTTATCACGGTTGCTTTTGGGTTCTTCTTTAGGATTCTGTTTTATTTCACTTTGTTACTTGGAAGCAAGAACAAACGGAGGTAACAAAGAGTGAAAGAAGAATGCCAAAAAACTCCAATTCAAAACATATTTGTGATTTCTATTTGTAATTCCTTCAACTGTTTAACTACAATATATATTCTTTATAAAAGATAGATTATGCTTACTGGATTCTTATCTTTATAAAGTATTTCAAAAGTCTTTAGAAAGAAAAAGGATCTTTCCATATTCACAAAAAAACGTATTACAAACACATTTGGCTTCTCTTCTAAATGTTTTCTATTACAACTAAGTATTATAACCTAAAATGTCATACCTGAGATTGTATGTGGCATAAGGTGATGATGATGATGCCAGAGAGCCTTGGAGTTATCTTTATTCGTCTCCTTAAGATCAAAAGATATAATGAGCTTGATTTTGGCATTATCGCTTTCTTTTCCATCGTGACTACATCAATCATTAATTTTGTCTCATAATGTACGTGTAAAAAAATCATTGACATCTAGATTTCTATCCCCATGAGCAACTGCATCTTCAGGTTCTGGCATGAAGAGGCTCGTTGATGACGCCTGCACAAGGAATACCAATCCTCAATCTATATCTTGAAAATAAGGAACTTCAAATTTTATTTATATAGCTGAGAATCGAAGTGAAGAAACATGTCTCATCAAAAACTTATTGCACATCCAAAAGAAGACTTACCTTGGCATCAAGAAGCATATCTCCGTTACTGTCACTAATGAGGTTAGCACCATGGGCTTTTAGCCATTCCGAACACTCCTCCAGACCATCCGCCTCTGTTTCACCGTTACCTTCGCTTGAAGCACCAGTAAAGCCCAACACTTGGACTATGTATGAAACCGGTATAGTAGGACGACAACTCCGCGACATAAAAGTCACAGCCTTGTAACGCATCTTTTCCACATAAAGATCTGCAGACAAAACACGAAGCCACAATTTCATTTTACTTATTTTTAGACAGTCGTTTAGCTGCTTAAAAGAGATACGTGATATATTCCCCACCCATGAGGCAGCTATTCATGTTTGGTGCAGTCTTGTAGAGCCTGAAGAACATAACATAATTTCCTGAAGTGACAGCTGCACGAACTGAAAGTGCATGTCTAACTGCTTCGTCTTTCTTAGCTTCTTCGGTTAATCTACAAAAGAAAATTCAGTGATCAAAATTACTCAATCTCCTGTATACAAGCTCAATCCAAAGGAGTAACCTACTGGTAGGAAGAGATGATACAAAAACTAAACTATCACAGAGACGGAGTGAACATTCACAATTCCAATACCAATCCTAGTTGGTCATTCACAAAATCTGGGTAGCAATCGTAATTCTGATCTTTCCACAAATTCTAATTTATAAAAGTTTCCCTTGAGGTGTCATGTTTAAAAGGAGCCCAAAGATGGAAATTTACGAGTACGAACCTGGACATAGATGATAACAGTTCTCGGTTGTTATTAGAGTGTAGGGTAATATAGAGTAGACTGTATGCTGCAAACTCTAGAGAGCATCCTTCTATACCTTCCGCATACAGAATTTTTAATTGTGACAGGCACTGTTACAAAAAATAAAAAAGACTGATTTAGCAAGACTACAATATCAGATGTATTCTACAAGACTTGTTAAGAGTTAAGACTGCAGAACCAATGAAACTTACTATATTGATTTAAGAACCTAGATACAACTCGGCACATATATTTATACTTGTTAAACCAGAAATTTTCATAGTGAGAATAGTTGCCAGCTGTTTCCTTTAAACTGTAGTCTTACATTTCATGTTTCTTTTTAGTTTCAGTTGTTGGTAGTTTTTCAATAAAGAGAAAGCCAAAAGTCTTTCACTACGGAATTTGATCTAGACAATCTAAATGATTACTATACTAAAATACGAATAATCTCTGATACCATACTAACCTGATTATACTCAGGTAAATCCCCAGCCTCCAAAGCCAACCTAGCATGTGTTTCATAAACCTGAAATGAGCATTGAACATAGAACCATCATACGCATGCTAATTGGTTGATAAGTTCTGGAACTAGGATCCTACATGCAACAAACACTTAACATTGAACTCAATAATATACCTTAGCTGTTAAATAATTGTGTATTCTTTGTACTGTGAGGTCTTGGCGAATAGACTTTAGCTGATCACATTTATAAAGATAATTCTTTTGAGAATTCTGAACCATTAACAGAGCTTTTTCCAGTACATCCTCTGGTCTCACCTGAAATAAAGTCGTAATCAAAAACATCAGTCACGGCGTTGGAAAGATAACTAGGTATAGGATAGTGAATTACAGTGGCAGGATCCGGTGCAGAAGTAAGACGGAGATAACGTTTCTCAATTTCCTGGCAAGTTCCTTTCACAGTTAGGGCATCCCAGTCAATGTCTTCCACAGCTCTGCTGCCACTTTCATCGAAACTTTTGCTAAGCCTCAAGGCAGTGGCTCTTCTAGAATGCAAATTTCCAACATTTGCATTCTTAGGTTTTGAATGATCATTCCCTCGGCTGTGTCCTGGAACTTTTTCAAAACGCTTGGAACGACTATCACGTCGCTTCTTTTCCTCTGAAGAACTAGCAAGTGCCATAGCACTTGAATAGTAAGGTGTCAAATCCTTGTCACTATCACTAGATGCCTCATCATCAATGGCAGTAGCTGCACCACCAGAAAAACGCTGTCTCTTGACAGGCCGCTGGAAACTTTTTTTTGCAGAATTTTGCCCCGTGTGGGTGGGCTTAAAGCCAGTGGCAGCGTCAACCTTTTGAAAACTCTCATAGCTCTGCAAAAATTTTTATCAGTACCAGTCGACTGCAAGACAGAATAATAACAGCAAAAGACATATTCAACTAACAATTGTACACTTTTTTGTCATTTTCATTGACCAGACAAATATAAATTAGTATCACCACCAGCAACATCCCTTCACAAATAATAAGGAAAGAAAATGTTTACCTTTTTGTTATTTTCATTCTGGTGATTCCACCCTCCAAACTTAACAGCACTGCTGAAAGTTGAAGCTGGCTTGACAAATGATTTTGCTTCCAGTAACGGCTCCCATCTACTTTTGGCTCGTTTTGTTGGGCTCTTATTTTGGAACGCAGAAATAAGAGTGGAACTCGACCTGCAGCACAATGTGAAACTTAGTAGCAAAACATAAGAAGATGTTACAAACATATAATAGAGAAGACCAAAAGTAAAAAAAAAATGCAGTCAGGAGATGAGAGAGGAGAAAAAAGAGCCATACTCAGTGGTAGATTCATCTGTGTTCTGAACAATTAAGAGAGGCTCAGTATCCCAATCCCGTGTATAAAGTGTACCATCATCCTTAGCTTTTGTGATGATCTAGAATTACAAAAACAAGCATCAGCATGCAAAGCAGCCAAAAATTAACATTATACTTAGTTAGCTGCAAAACGATTTCTTCTTGTTCCTAGAAAAGGCAAGAAAACATCTTAACCATACTACACATCTACTCGAAAGATCATGCTGAAGAAGTTCATTTAAGTATGGCACGAATAATAAGATGAGCAGAGTAACTGACTAGCAAGAACCATTTTTTTCCGCGACTAGCAAGAACCATAACTAAAGCTACAACAGTGTAACAACGGAGTGTCCACAGTTCCTACTAACATTTACCTTCCTCAGAGCAGCCTGGCAAGATTCTTTTTCTTTGTCATCTTTGCAGCGTGCTAAAGCCCTCTCAACAAACCCACGAAGCGATTTAGGAAACGCAGGCTACATGCAACAGGATAGTTTGTTTAAAATGTCAAATTATAAGAAAGAAACTACCTTTCAACATACCAATATAGAGGCCAACATTTATTAACTACTTCACTTGCTAGATAATCAACAACTGAAAAAAGGAACCTTACCTCAGCCATAGCAGCGGTTTGGTCTTTCAGCTTTGGTGGTATTGAAACACTAACATATGCAGGTGTTTTGGCTGCACCAGCCACTGAAGTATCTTTCTCCATCTTGGTAAAACCTGATGTCAAATTTGAAGCAATTCTAGGGTTAGTTGGAATCTGTACTTTGCTTACCCTCTGCGTATCCACTAAAGGTGCTGTCTGAGTAGGCTGGCGATAGCCTAATGGTGTCTGATGATAGGAAGAATGGGAGTTGAGTTCAGGATATGTAGCTCTCTGGTGACCCTGGAAGGCCTGAAAGGGGGTGTCATATAAGGGTTTAGTCTCCTGAGGACTCTGGTAATGATTTTGTGGAGGAACAGGATGATGAGCTTGCAGACTTGGTGTTTGATGCATCCAGTAAGCATCCTTAGGGGTACTAACAGCTGCAGCAGGCTGAGAGAATGATGAAAAATGATTACTAAGTCTTCGTTTGAAGGTTAATTTCCAATAAAAAGAATTTCTATGAAAAAAAGCAATCAGAGATCATGATAAACTGTCTGCACATAAAATAAAATTCAAGAATTGATTATGTGCAGTGTTGCTTGGTAGCTAACAGCCCAATTACTGTCAGTATTTACTAACTTAGTTAATTTATAAGGATTATAACACAAATTATTGAAAAGCTGTAAGCAAAACAGCATTGTAAACTCAAACAAGCTTAAGGATGCAAATTTGCTTCACATCCTCATGAAAGTAAAATCTGAACCTGCTGAGAAGGTGGTTGGTATGAGTTGGTTTCCTGCTTCCAAGGTTGGACATAAGGTTGTGTAGGCTGACTATTTGAAGTAGGTATCTCACTAGTAACACCAGGAGCTGGAAAGCTCTGACTATATGCACTTGTGGTAGACAACTTTTCTGTGCCCGGGGCACATGGCACTTCTGTTTGGCTGTAATATTCTGACCACTGTTGGTAGTTCTGTTGATAATGTACAGGTGTTGTGGTTGCATTTGTGGAGCTATGAGTGTTAATAGCGTCAGGAGTATAATTTTGATAGGGATTTGATGTATAGTCTGTATAGTTTCCCTGGTTAGAAGCAGGAGTCTGATTGCTATAATTTGTACTTGGGTAGCTTCCAGTCGTTTGGTTGTTATAACTTGTATTCTGATAACCTCCAGCAGTCTGATAATCAGTAGGATTGTAGTAAGTTCCTGAATAACTTGTAGTCCCAGCATAAGATCCTGGATTCTGAAATGAGGAAAGAGGCTGAGGAGCACCTGTGTTTTGATATGTCCCTATTGGCTGAGGATATGACTGGTTAGGTTGCTGTTGATAGCCACTGTAGTAATTGGAATATCCCGTATTTGAATAGTTGTGTGGGTCAGAAGAGGCCTGGTATGGCGTATATCCACTATAATCTTGAGCCACATTTGCAGTTCCAGACGCCGATGAGCTAGTGAAGGATGCTTTATTCGGTATTTCTTGCACATGTCCTGTGGTTGGCCCTGGAGGCTGTGGATGGTAATAGTTTGAATTTGAATAGTTCCCATTCTCCACAGGCTGATTTTCCACAGAACGTGCTGTCCATGGGGCACCATCAGACCCAGTTGAGTATTGATATGAATATTTATGTACTTGGCTTCCATCAACACCATATCGATTCTGCATCAAAGAAACCATTAGTAGTGGCAAATGCTTTGGAAATTTTTGTTTTATCACATAAAGAAATAAATAAGAAAAAGCAAAAAAAAAATAGACAAACAACAAACAGAAATCACAGATTAAGACTATATGTACACCTTAAGATGCAAAAAGCATCCTACGACTAAGTGTCTTACCCACCCTTAACACTTAGATAGAATTTGTTGCAGCAAAAGTATTATACATCTTGAGATGTTGCATCCACATAGCACTGATAAAAAGTCTATCCTCAAGGAGGACAATGATTTTCTGAAATTTTCTGAGAGTTCACATAACTAGCCTGACATGAAAAATTCCTCTTTTGACATTACAACGATGAACTAACAAACATATCTACCCGCATGTCCCCAAAAAAGAATAATAATCAATTGACTCAAGAGTGCCATATAATATGGAAAATACCATTACAGCAAACTACAATCATCCAATCTAGTTCACGCAACAACATGAATGCTAAACAGATTGGAAAATATTAGCTTAAGATAAAGAGAGGACGCAAGAGATTATTACCTCAATGGAATTAGGGTCCATTGGTGCTACCGCCTGAGTGTTCCCTCCTTGATTCATGATACCATCAACGTCCTGTAAAAGAATGACATACAATGAGCTATCGGATTTTGGTACAAGCAGAAAAAAACACTTAATTCCTAGGCAAAAAAACCATAGAAAAGCCCTAATTAATTAAAAAAGAGATTAAAGAAGCAATAATACGTACCAGTGACGCTCTAATTTGTGTCTTCTTTGTTCGTGTAGAGCCAGTGAAGAATCGAATTGGAATACTATAGTAAAGCAGAATTTGAGATCAAACCAAAACAAGGAAACAAAAAGAAACGAACAGAACAGATAAAGAAAAGACGAAGACAAATCAAATACAAATCTAAGGGAACAACAAAGAGAGTTGTCAAATCTATCGAAATTACAGAGCACGGAGAAAATCGAGGAATCTGGCCAAAGAGGAGCAATTTGTTGTGCCGGAGACGAAGATTGTCAAATTATTACGGGGTATACTAGCAGAGCCGGGTCGGGTCGGGTCGGGTCGGACCAGGTCAAGTCTGTCCGGGGTCGGGTTTTTGTAATGCCTTAAATTGGGATTTTTTCTCAAACAATTTGGGAATTATTTTGAAGAAATCCTTATTTTGGCCTGGCAAATTACTTTCTTGTTTTTAGATTTTAATTTTTATATTTTAGTTTTTGATTTTTAACTTTACTTTTAGTTTTTGATTTTTACATATATTTTAAATTCTAAAAAACTCAAAAAACTAGTTTTTAGTTTTGACAAAAATATTACCAAAAAACTAATTTTCTACTTTCAAGAAAAATCTAAAAACCGAAAACCTTTAATGTTGAATTATAATAAAAACAATTTTTTAAATTTTAAAAATTAGTATTTTGGAAAACTTGAATACCTTGAAAAAGAGTTTGTGAGAAACAAAAACTAAAAAAGAATAATACATATTAGATAAGGAACAATGTGATCTAAGGGTGTAATAGAGTGGATATCTGATTTTTAAAAAAATATTTATATCCGTATCCGTTTGATCTGCCAAATTAATATTCTGATTTATATTCAAAAGTATAAATACATTGCAATTTTCTACATGTTTGAGAATAAAAGAAAGTAAAGTACATTATTTTAACAAGATCAAAATAAATCTTAAAATAATATAACATGTGTTACGATTAGAGTTAGGGTTAGGTTTAGGGAAAATCCCTAATTAGGTGAAAAAAAGTCTTAAAATTATATAACATGCGTTAAATTATATAAAATTTAAAATCATTTTCTAGCAACATCTATTTATTATGTCGTAAAATGTTAGATATTTATGTGAAGAGTGTCACGAAAAAACGAATTAATTGTTATTTATACAAAGTGAATTTGTTTCCAAAAGTGGAAATTGGGATAGCATATTACTACATTCTCATATTGGAGTACTATTATATTAGATCATGCAAATTTGTATTTTAGCTTTTCCGGAGTTGGTACTATTGTTACATGTAATTTTGTTTTGGGTCGATTCTAAAGATGTTTGGAGATGATAGTTTATATCACAATTCACTTAGATCAGAAAATATGTTACAATGAATACTTGTATACATGCATATAAATATGAAAATTGTATGTTCTTACTATCAAGATTCAAAAGAAAAATATCATTGACTATTTCAAGAGATTGTTTCACAAGAAATTTAAAGACAATACAGAAGCATGTGAACAAATAGTGCCTCGTGAATAACGAGTTGGTTACAACATACCAAAGCATAACTAACATAATGTAAAGAACGTGACCTTTTAAAATTTACTTGTCTTCCACTCTCGATAAATACACACACTTTAACACTCACAACTACAATCTTCATATCTCATTCATTCTCAATCAGAGCTCAACATTTCAGTGGTAAGCTCTCTCTCTCTCTATCTGAAGTAGCTGTTTACAAATTAGAAGTTCGTTTTTGTTTCTGCAAATTAGATCTATATATAACATATGATTTTAGTTTTGTAAACATGGATCTTCTGATAGTTAACTATATTTATACAGCTATCTAGTAAACATGTACAAGACATGAGGATCATTCTTTGAATGTTTAAAGAGTTTTGTTTGGGACTCTTATACATTATACTATTATCCTCAATTATTTATATTACACCAATAATTTGATCTGTAAACATCACACCTGCAATAGATTATCACTTCTCACTTGACCACTTTTGTGTTCTTGCTATGTATACATGTCAGAAACTTAATGCTGTGGATGGTTGTCGGAAATGCTGTCGGATATAGCCGTCACTAACGGTCGATATGTGGTGGTTGTCGGAAGTGGTCGGAAATTTCCGACCACCACCGACAGTTGTTAGATATTTGTCAAAATTGTGGCTTGTTGTCGGTATTTTTGTCGGAAAATTCCGACAACCACACTTCGGTCGGAACAGTGGTCGGTTTTCGACCTGTTTTCTTGTAGTGGTACATTTTAATAAGTTAGAGTTTTTTTTGCTTTATTTATGATATAAAAAGCTAATCTATTTTTCCAACCACAGATTAGGGTTAGTAAATATTATAAAGCTTGTAAATAGCGTATATACTCTATTGGATTTTGGATAATTTAGTAAATTTTCTATCATTTTACAATATTAGAGCATTCAAAATGGCGAAAGTCTACCGAAAGTTGACAATCTTTGGTGGTGAAGGAGGCCAAGAATGGGACGATGATGTTTACGAAGGTATAAGAAAAGTGTTTGTAAGCCAAGATATCAGTCGTATCACTTACGTAAAATTCGAGTACGTTAAGGAAGATGGCAAAGTAGTAACAAGTGAATATGGAAAAGTTAATCAACCACTCAAAGAGGTTATTAATCATTTTACATTCTTCATTTTCTTTTCTATCAGCAAATTCAGTTCAATTATACGGTTTAATATGATGTTTTCATGTATAGTTTGCACTTCAATATCCGGACGAACACATCACAGCTGTTGAGGGAAGCTATAGCTCTGTGGCTCTATGTGCCACGGAGGTGATTACAAATCTCCTCTTTAAGACCTCAAAGGGAAGAAAGTCTCCATTGTTTGGTCCAAACTTGCTTGGAATTACGTCTGGTAAGAAGTTTGTTATCGAGGATGGAGGAAAGAAGATTGTAGGGTTTCATGGTCGATATGGTAATGCTATTGATGCTATTGGAGTTTACTTTGCTCAAGGCTCTTTGAACACTTCGTCTTCGTCGTCTTTGTTGTCGCCTGTTTACAAGCTGGATGCACAAGGTGGTCCAGGAGGACGTTTTTGGGATGATGGTTCTTACGATGGCGTGAAATCATTGAACATTTGTCAAGATAATTCTCGTATTACTTACTTAGAGTTTGAGTACGAGAAAGCTGGTAAGTTAGAGACACGTAACAATGGAGTGAAAGGAGCAACCAAATTGAAGGTAATTATAATGGTAAATTTTATGATTTCTTGCGGTAGAAGTCTTGTTAAACTTTGATGTTTTTGGTTGCAGTTTGTGCTTAATCCAGATGAATACATTAAATCGGTGGAAGCAACCTATGAACAGCCGGAATTATTCCGGAATGTAGTGATTAGATCGCTTAAGTTTACAACATCAAAGGGAAGAACGTCATTCTATGGATACAATTCTGGTAAGAAGTTTGTGTTAGAGCAAAAGGGTCGTAAGATCGTAGGGTTTCATGGCAAAGAAGGTTCAGCGATTGATGCTCTTGGAGCATATTTTGCACCTATTCAAACTGTGATTCCACCTAAGAAACTACCAGCAGTAGGCGGCAATGGAGGAGTTTCATGGGATGATGGAGTGTACGACGATGTAAGGAGGATACTTGTAGGTCAAGGAAACGATGGTGTAGCCTTTGTTAAGTTTGAGTACTCTAAGGGCAAAGAAATTGTACCAGGAGGTGACCATGGGAAGAAGACATTACTTGGAGCTGAAGAGGTTATCTTTGAGAACAACTAATTAACTTTGGTTTCATTTCACTCTCTAATTTGCTATTTTTTGAGTCATTGCAGTTCGTGCTTGAAGATGGTGAATATCTAACGGCCATAGATGGTTACTTCGAGAAGATCTATGGAATCGAGGCACCAATGATTACCTGTCTTAGGTTTAAGACGAACAAAAAGGAGTCGATTCCTTTCGGAATGGATTCTGGTGAGAAGTTCACGCTCGGAGAGAAAGATCACAAGATCGTTGGATTCCATGGACAAGCTAGTGATGTTCTTCACAGCATTGGAGTCAGTCTTGTTCCTGTCACTACCACCAAGTGAAAACAAACTTTCTATCATAATAAGTAAAAATTAACCAATCAGTCATATAGACTAAAGCTAGATGAAAGCTCCAATAAGATTGGTGTGTCTCTTCTTCACTATGCTACTTTCAAATTTCAATATGTGTTTGTAAGCTCAGGTAAATCATTGTTTGGTGGTAATGATAATTCCAATATTTTAATATTATATGCAAAGAAATCCATCAGTCTCCTCTTGTCTTTGCAATTATCAGGGCAAAGCTCTGAAGTAGATATTCAAGTTCCTACAAAAAGTTTTCATGGAGTTCATGGAGAGAGATGTTTGTAGCCCACATTTGATTGATTATATAGCTTATGTGAAATATGAAACCAAACAACATTCACCTTAAGTATCATTCATCTGTCTTATTATAATTACAATTTACAAGTATATATATAAAATCATCTAATGTAAAATTTATCAATAACCATAATTAACCTACTTTTATTTTTATATCTTTATCAAAGTTCGTCTACTATAAATAGTGACACCACATATTAAAAATGATCACTAAATTTTTATATGATTAATAAATATAAAGTTGCGTATAATGTGGATGAGAACCTAGTTTTTTTAATAAGGATTGTCAAGTATCTCTAAATTTTAAAATAAAAAGGATGATTGGTACAGAGGCAAAAATGAATAACCAAATAATTTTTATGATAGTAGTTTAATGGTAGTGGTTACTTTATAAATTTTCATGTATTGGGTACGGTTCCTCCTAATAGAAAGAAAAGTAAACCAAAAGAATATTAAAATGTGAGTTTTAGCTATGATCGGGTATTGCGAATCCAATTATGAGCAAGATTAACAAAAAAATAATTGGAGACGTTAACCCTGTTTGTATTAATCAGAAATAAACCATGGTTTCTAATTGGAGACGTTAATGGTATTTTGTTTAGAATTCGTCCCCATGAGTTTATATAAAATAGAGAAAAAATTAAATAAATAAAGAAATCCCTAAATGAGAGAGAAATGAATGAAAGGTGGAGAGGGAGAAACTTAAAAAGTATTGGAGATTGGTTGACAAAATTGTCTTTAACACTATTACTAACTTTTATTTTGACATGATTTTTTTATATGATAAACTGAAAGGATCGCCGAGGACAGGTGGCCCAGTGGTGTAGTCACTTTACAAATTTTCAAGACACCAGGGATCGAACCCTCTATCTGTAAGAGTAGGAATGAGATTTAAAAATCAGTAGGCTAGTTGACAAAAAAAAAAAAAAACTGAGAGAATCTAAATCGAAATCCGTCATTTTTCTAGGCTCGAAAAAACTGTGTGAAAGTTATTCATTAAATGGAAATGTTTAGTAATATAATATTTTGACAATGTATATTACATATTATCATGTAATGCTAATTACCAAGAATCTAAGAGCATCTGCATTGGTGAACCCTCCATGAGGTTCACAGAAAAAAAAAAAAAAAAAAATTAAAAACGCGGAGCCAATCACGGGCTGCCACGTGGCGAACCCGTGCCTCACATGCTCTTAATTAAGATCCGGGCCACCACGTGGCAGCCCGTGATTGGCTCCGCGTTTTACAATTTTTTTTTCCCCTAAGAACCCCCAATGCTGATGCCCTAAAGATTCTAAGTTCCAGTCATTCTTATGTCACTTAAGAAAGTTGTCGAAATATTGGTCTAGTTTTTTTTTGTTGTTGTCAACGAATGGTCTAGTTTTTTTTTTGTCAACGGTAAATTATGTTGGGCCACAACTGGTCGGCCCAATAGCCAAATTCCTACATAATGTAGGCATGGAGACTCGATCACAGGTTATGCAAATGCGCTCGATCCCAAGTTATGCAAATGCGCTGCCTTAAGTGGACTTACCATATGCCAATAGAGTAGATGCCATTTGCAACAAATGGTCTAGTTAGAAATAAATAATTAAAAAATAAAGTTAAGAGATGAGAAAAATAAAATAAAGAAGGAGAAACTTAAAAAGTATTGGAAATTGGTTGACAAAATTGTCTTTAACACTATTTCTATCTTTTATTTTGACATGATTTTTTAATATGATAAATTGGAAGGATCTAAATCGAAATCTGTCATTTTTCTAGGGCTCGAAAAAACTGTGTGAAAGTTATTGATTAAATGGAAATGTTTAGTAATATAATATTTTGACAATGTATATTACATATTATCATGTAATGCTAATTACCAAGAATCTAAAGATTCTAAGTTCCAGTCATTCTTATGTCACCAAAAAAGTAGTCGAAAGATTGGCATGCTAGTCAACTTTTTTTAATTGGGTTAACGATGTTAATCAATAGCCATAAATGAAATGGAAATTAAATTTTGGGTTTTAGAAAAATTCATTGATAGAATTACATATTAGGAAATAATATATCACATAGGTAGTTGGAAGGAATCCCCTCTAGTATATATAAGATTTGGGTCAATTCATTTATTAACAATTGATTTTGAGTTGGAACCTCATATTCTAATATGGTATCAGAGCCCACGATCCACGCTGTCCAACCCGATCTGACCCAAAGTGGTCCCACTATCGACAAGTCATGCTCAATATTGGTGCCGTCGATCCATCCCCGAACATACGAGATTAATGACCAAAGAGTCATTATCTCGAGGGGGCATATTAGGAAATAATATCCCACATCGGCAGTTGGAAGGAATCTCCTCTATTATATATAAGACTTGGACCGATCCACTTATTGCCAATTGATTTTGAGTTGGAAGGCCATATTCTAATATTACCTGCATTTGACAATGCAGTCTCTATAAAAAAAATACACTGATTTATCTAAACTTGGTAGAGTTTGTCCAAAGTGTGTGTTGTAATTGCGAATCGAAACGAAATAATAAACGTGGATAGCAAAACAGTGAATATACTTGGGCTTGATGTGATCAAAGCCAAAATTTGTATTTGTAATAAGGTCTCTCGTGAATCACGAGAATTATTTTATTTGTGGCTCGTGGATAACGAGATGGTTACAAAATACAAGGTAACATGGTGGAAACTAAGAACGTGTGACAAACAAAGAAATAAAGAAATACTAAGAATGTACTTGTGTACAGTCCCAATAATATTATAAATAGACACATTTTAACACTAGCTATACAACACAACCACAATCTGATTAAGAGCTCAACAATTGACTGGTATCTCTCTCTCTCTTTGCCTCTAATCTTGTTTACATGTTTAGAAACTTTTGTATCCCTTGTTTTGTAATAGTTCTTCCATATGCGTTGCAGTGAATTAGAAGATTGAAAATGTCGAAAGTCTACAAGAAGTCGACAGGCGTTGGTGGTAAAGGAGGACAAGTGTGGGACGACGATGTCTATGAGGGTGTAAGGAAAGTGTATGTAGGGCAAGATGAGAATCGTATCACTTATGTCAAATTCGAGTACGTGAATGAAAAAGGCAACATAGTAACAACTGAACATGGGAAAGAGAATCCACAGCCCAAAGAGGTTAATTTCTATTCATAACAAAAACCATTCATACATATATTTACAACAAGCTATTGTCAATGTCTAATAAACCTCCTCTTTAATTGTATATACACAGTTTGTAGTTGAATATCCAGATGAACACATCATAGCGGTGGAGGGAGTCTACAACACACTGAGATGGTCGGACATAGCAATCACAAACCTCCTCTTCAAGACCTCAAAGGGTAGACAATCTCTAGTGTTTGGTCCAAACGTTACGTCCGGTAAAAAGTTTCTTATTGAGGATGGAGGAAAGAAGATCGTAGGGTTTCATGGACGGTTTGGTAATGGTATCGACGCTTTTGGAGTTTACTTTGTACATGACCCGTTGCCGCCTCTTTACAAGCTGGAGGCACAAGGTGGTACAGGCGGAAGTGTTTGGGATGATGGTTCTTACGACGACGTAAAATCGCTGACCATTGGTAAAGATGATTGTCGTATCACTTATTTGGAGTTTGAGTACGAGAAAAATGGTAAGTTAGAGACACATCAACATGGGAAGAAAGGAAAAAAACCATTGGAGAAGGTACTATTTGCTAATTCTTATTCAATCACATATTCTTGTAAAACAACAACAATCTAAGATAGTGAAATTGTGGTTGCAGTTTGTGCTTAACCCTGATGAATACATTAAATCTGTGGAAGCAACCTATGATTTACCAGAAGTATTCGGGAGGGATAATAAGGTCATTACATCGCTTAAATTCGAAACATCTGAGGGGAGGAAGTCAGCAATCTATGGGTATGAGAACTCTCTAAAGAGTAAGAAGTTTGTGCTAGAGCAAGAGGGTGGTAGGATCGTAGGGTTTCATGGGGCTGAAGGTTCAGCCATTGATGCTATTGGAGCATATTTTACACGTGTTCCTACTCCTGTGATTCGGCACAAGAAACTAGCAGCACAAGGCGGAAAAGGAGGAGACTTATGGGACGATGGTGTCTACGACGATGTCAAGAGGATACTTGTAGGACAAGGACACCATGGTGTAGCCTTTGTCAAGTTTGAGTACTCCAAGGGCAAAGTTCTTGTCTTAGGAGATGATCATGGGAAGATGACAATACTTGGAACTGATGATGAGGTCACTTTTTAAACTAGTTTTTGCTTTCAATTCAGTCTCTCTGATCTATATTTACACTTATGTTTTGCTATATATTTGAGTCGTCATTACAGTTTGTACTTGAAGATGGTGAATATCTGACGTCCGTAGATGTCTACTACGATACGGTCTACGAAGTCGAGGCACCACTAATTATTGGTCTTAAGTTTAAGACGAACAAAAAGGAGTCGAGTAATTATGGACTGGATGCTGGCCATAACTTCACGTTCGAGGAGAAAGACCACAAGATCGTTGGATTCCATGGACAAGCTGGCATTTATGTTCACAGCATTGGGGTCAATGTCGTTCCTATCACCACCACCACCACCTAGTGATTCAACTTTCTATCATTTCTTTATAAAAAAAACAATCAATCACTCATCTAGATTAGCTAGATCAAACTCCCAATAAGATTGGTTTGTGTGTGTGTTTTCTTTGCTGTTTCTACTTTCAGTGTGTGTATGTTCGATCTCTGCTGTTTCTACTTTCAATATGTGTAAGTGACCTACTTGTTGTCTTTGCGATATATAATAATTCGAACATGAATGTAATGTTTTTCATTCTTCTTGTTAATTTACCTCAAACTTCAAATCAGTGTCTTAAAAATATATGGTACTATAGCTTTTTAACAATTCTGATATGACTCCTATCAATAGAAATTGATTCCCCTTGGAATCTTAAAAGTCCATTTTCTATTAGCCGAGATTCGCCATGTAAAATAAAAGCATTATTCTCAAAATTGTATGTCACTAAAGACTTGTAATTCTAATAAATTACCATCAAAACTAGTCTCTTCAAAGTTGCCACCATGAGTCTTCTTTTTCTTCTCTAGAAAAATAAAAGCATTTTTCTCTTCCAACATGAATATTAATTCCAACATTCATTCCAACATGAATATACAACATTTTAGATTTTCCAAAAAAATAAAAAATTATATAATATTTTACATTTTCAACTAAGAAAATATATTTTTAATTTATATCAAAATTATACAACTAATTAAAAATTAATATATAGGATACAAATAATCAAAACAGATTAAAAAATATAATAAACATTACATTAAAAGTTAAAAACATCATATATTTTGAAACAAATTTTTTCTCTAAAACATCAAATATTTTAAAATAGAATAAGTATATAATTTACCTCAGACTCCAAATCAATGTCATAATTACAAAATTAGCTTATATGCATGTTCACCAAAATTGCTAAAAAAAAGTAAATTACTGATATCAATCCTCATCGTTTGGGTTAAGATTCTTTTCTTCTTTAATACATAAGAATAATAGTCTCATTAATTTTCGAATATTTGGTACGATGATTTCTATTTTTCTATCTTACAAATGGAATATTGTATATTTTGTTATAAAATAAGATAATTATCTATTTCGAACAATAATATATATAAATTATCAAATAGTATATATCTATATAGTAGTGTTGATCCGTTATAAATATCATGGTGAAACTGTTAAATAATATATAATCATGTCACACAAGGTTAAATTTTTGATGTGTCGTATTGGGTGATAAAAAGAATAGTTCAACATTACGTAATCTTTCAATATTACACGCATGTGCTGGACAATTATCTACTACTAACAACGACGAAATGATTTGAATTTTTCAAGCCAACCTTGAGAAAATTGGTGTTCCACATCATCTTAAGGGTGTATAAGTTTCATTGTCTCTTTTGCCTTCTCTAAATTAGTTCTTCCGTCATATTCACTCGGTCTTGGTATTGGAGAAACCACTCAAAAAGAACATTTTCTATTTCTGGATATTTTGCTGGTTTGTGCCGCTTGATATTATTTCTGGTTTCCAGAGTTGTAGAAAGATATTCAGCTAATCATTTGAGTGTGTTTGAGATTGTACATTGACTAAATTTTAAATGAATTTTTTCAACAAGCCATAATTTCAAATCTTTTTGTGTGCTTGTGATATAATCTCTTTTGTACTCACATAACTCTTTTCGTACTTGATCTGTCATGGTTGATTTCATAACACCTTTAACATGAGAACTCAATGGTAGGATGTGTGTTAAGAAAAGATATAAGAATGAAAAACATATCAAAGCAATATTAATATATATTTTAAAATATCTTTTAAATAATATTCTTATATAAAATTAGGTTTCAAAGGGGTGGATCACACAAAATCTATGTCTAGTATTATATATACTAAGACAATTTCTTGCTATATATTATTTCAATGTTAATGCATTCTATTGGTTTTTAATTGTATTAAATAATAAATAAAACCTGAAAAAGTGCAAACGTACAAAATGATAAGTACTTTGCTAAAAACCATATGTCTTAGTTGGTTTATTCTTGATTTCACTAAACATAAAATGATGAGTTCAATCACTTTAATTAAAAAACTTAAGCTATAAATTATGTTTTATCAATTTAATTAGAATCTTTTTGGGATTATTAACTATCCATTTAATTCAGAAAAAGGCAAAAACAATGTTGAGAATGCTTGCTTACCAAACTTAAGGTTAAAACACTTAGGCCCACAATAAGAACAATCAACCGGCCCGTTCCTCCAAAAGATTTTAAAAAGTGAGTAATTAAATTTACCAAAATACCCTTCATACCTACTTTAATCTTCCGAGAAAGTCTGTTTCTTCGTCATTTCGACTTTCTCCTCTGTATTCAATGGTGTTCTTTGCCACCTTAAAGCTTCTTCCTTTTCACTAAATTCTCTCCGTTAACGTCAACTAACGCCGTCAAAAAGTCAGCTTTTTGGGTTTTCCTTCGATTTCCAGTTTTGGAGAATCTCTCTGTTTATGGTAACTTCATAATTCCCTGTATATTCTTACTATTGAATTTCGGAAAATTTAGTGTTTCAAGTTATCGTTTTTTCTGTATTTCAATTTTTCGTAATTTCACAGATCATTTTCGTCTTTGTTTTAGGTTTGATGCTTGACTTTAGCAAAATCCTTGAAAGTTTTCGATCAGTTCGTTTGTTTTTGTTTGGTTTACAAAGTGAACAAAGGTTTTAAGGGTAGTTTAGTTTTTTCATAGTTTTAGTTACGACGACGACGATGTTTACGGATCCGTTGAAAGCTCTGACATTTTCTTTCTGACAGAAGTTTATGGAGATCTTGATCTTGCTTCTATTTTTAACAATCAAAGCTAAAAAAAGATAATTTGAATTATTCTCATCGAGTAAGCAATTAAGAAAGACTCAATTTTGCAACAGTCTCTGCTCTGTTTATATTTAATTCGTGAAATTCTGTTGTAGCTTCATGATTACTATCTCTAATCAGTGTTCTTTTACTATGCGCTGTTTTGCCTTTTATTGTTTGAACAAAGAATAAAACTTTTCTTTACTCTTTTGCTTTTATGTCTTATAAATAATTTTTGATTCTTCAGCTGCAGAATTGGTGTGTGTGTGTGTGTTCTTTTCAGTTTGACACTTATGAAGAAGCTTTTCTTTTTCAAATCATCATCTAGTAATGGAACTGATAAACAGTTTCACAGACGAAAACATGATCAGGCTGAACAAAATTTGAATGGTTTGAAGTCCCAGAGTGATGTTACTAATGATGCAGCTCTTAGACGAAGCTATTCATTGTCTTCTGCAGCTTTTCTTGTTGATGCTACATCTACAAGTGATGCTTCTAAACGTAGCCAGCAACGACTGCGAAATCATTCATCACGGTAAAACTGTCTTCTTTGAAACTGTTATTGACAAAAGACTCAATGTTTTGATATTGAATTGATCTAATTTCTATGTTTCAGTTGCTTTACTCCGGAAAGACAATATAGAAAAGCAGAATCTAGTCGCATGTATCAAGTACATGATTCATCTGGAAGTTTGTCATCTTGTTCTAGTATCGTTTCGAGTCAAGTCCTGGACCGATATATTGATGGAGAAGAGCAGTTAGAACGGAGTAAGCAAAAGAGTGGTTCTTCACATAGTAGCTTCTCTGGAAGTCTCAAAGGAAGGAGACTTCCACCGCGAGTTCAGTCATCTTCACCACTATCAGATAGTGGTGGCAAAGAAAAACGGAAATCTAAAGGTTTGAGGGATGCATCGGCTCGTTCACTTGCAAGAAGTGTCATTGAGAGACTCTCTCAAACTCATGGAAAGTCCAAGGCGTTGAGTTATGAGCCCATAAGAATACAAGATGTCTATGGTGGATACAATAGTAAAGCTTTTGACTCAAGCTCGGATGTTTCCGCAAGTGTTGTTGTTCCACTGACTGAACCTTATGAACCGGTGAATGCATACGCGGATGACCAAACAGAACAGCACCAACAGTTTTTCTTAAATGGCAAGGACATGAATATGGGAAGTAACGATGTTTGTAAGGAAGGCGGTGTTAATTCCGAGCTAGAAAAGAGATATAAAGAAGCTGAGAAGAGAGTGAAGTTGCTTTCTGAAGAAATGGAGGAGAAGAAATTCTTATCAGACCGTGACTTTGATATTTCATCTCTAGTTGGGGATGTTAGACAAATGGAAGAAGAGAGGGTTGGCTTGGCTTTTGAGGTTTTAAGTCTATTGCGGTCACAAATGGATGAGAGGGCTTCTGCGAGGGAAGAGATGAGACAAGCAAAGACAGATCGGGAATTACATATAAAGAGACTAGAAAAAGAGAAGAGCGACTTACAGGCTGAATTGGAGAAAGAGATTGATAGAAGGTCAAGTGAGTGGACTTCTAAGATCGATAATCTCAAGCTGGAGGAGAAGAGGCTGAGGGAACGTGTCAGAGAGCTTGCTGAGCACAATGTCTCGCTCCAGAGAGAAATATCGAGTTTCCATGAAAAGGAAACAGAGCGCATCGATATGATAAGACATTTGGATGAAACAGTTACGGAGTTGAGTGCAGCAGCTGAGGAACTGCGTGAAGAAAACTTGTATCTTGTGAAAAAAATCTCCAAATTACATGAGAGTTCCACTGGTACCAACGATTATCTTGATTGCGTAAGAAGAAACTTTGAAGAGAAAGATGTGGAATGCAAGGAGTTACAAAAATCTGTTACGAAACTGCTAAGAACCTGCAAAGAACAAGAGAAGACAATCGAGGGACTTAGAAATGGTCTCTCAGAGGAAATGAAGGAGCAATCGTCAGAGAGAGATGAAGAGGTGGTCAAGATATTGCAGATGGAACAAAATAGATTGACAGGGGTTGAATTGTCACTTAGAAAGGAGGTAAAATCAATGAATCTTGAAGTTGATTCTCTTCGTCGTGAGAATGCTTCTCTGTTGAATCAAGTAAAAGAAAATGGAGAAGACGCCGATATGATGACCTTCAAGATAGACAATGAACTGAAGATCCGTGTTTTCCACTTGCAAGACCAAGGGATCTCAATGTTAAACGAGAGCACTCAGCTATGTTATAAGTTTCTGAAAATCATCAAAGAGAAATTAGCTCAGTTCCAGGAGTCCTATCAAGACAAGCTATCAATGAATAATGGACTAAGTGAGCAGTTTCTTATTGAATCTGAGATGAGAGTCCATGGAATACGGCGTGGAGCTGAAAGCTTGAAGAGGAGTTTGCAGACAGTAAAAATTTTACTGCTTGAGAAGTACAATGAGATGGAAGCAAATTCAGAATCATCTTGCTCAACTGCTGCTAGGCTTAGCGAGCCAAACAACCAATCGGTGGAGGTACAGTTTCCAAAACCTGTTCATTTTTAGCCTTTGTGCTAATGGTCAACATAGGCTTACATATTTATATCTTCTGAATGATTCACCTTTGATCTGATTTAGAAATCTCTGAGAGCTGAACTGAGAACAGAAACTTTAGTCACGAGTTTATTAAGAGAGAAACTGTATTCCAAAGAACAAGAAATCGAACAATTGCAAGCAGAAGTAGCAGCAGGAGTGCGAGGTAACGAAGTTCTTCAATGTGAAATCCAAAACGTCTTAAACAACCTTTCAGTGAATACTCACCAATTAAAAGACCTCAAGCTGCAGGTATTTAGTTTCCTTACCTTTTGTTGCTCATATGGAGTCATGGGACTCATTTCGTAAGAAACTAAGCTCCTTGAGTGTGCTCTGATAATTTGATTTAACATCAGATGGTGAAGAAGGACGAGAACGTAAACCGGCTTGAAATCAATCTGCAAGAAGCTGCTAAAGACTTGGCTAGCATGCAAGCTACAGTACCAAAAGTGTTGGAGGAAAGAGAACAGATGTGCAAGGCAGTGACGGAATGCAGGAAGAAAAACATGGATTTGGAGTCGGAGAAGGTGATGCTGAAGAACAAGATGGAGAAATTGGAAGAGGACACACTCTTTAAGGAAGGTCAGATCACGATACTGAAAGACACGCTCGCAAGTAGGCAGTTGGATCTTCTCTCAAGTTCTGAGTTCTCATATAATGATTTCCTAGTTCAATAAGACAACACAATAAATGTATAGGCGTCTGTTTGTCGCTCTCTTGTTTCTAGCTTTGTTGCAGTTTGTGCTTGATTACCAGGATGAATACATGAAAAAATCGGTGGAAGCAACCTGTCATAAGCCAAACCTTCACAATACCATTATCACATCGCTTACATTCCAAACATCAAAGAGGACTCTCTCTCTCTTTCTCTGCAACATTAGAGCCTGGGAAAACAGTAAAACCGAAGTCACGGACATGGTTAACTCGTTCATTTACAATTATTTCCTCTGAAACTATAACACAAGCTTCACGAGGATAATTTCACTATCAAGATATTGCACCAATGACTAACTTACACGAACCCATCTACACTCTGCATATGATCCCATGACGAAGATAATTCAGAAAACAAAAACACAATTGTTCGATATGCAAAAATAAAAATCATCGAGTCAGAGGCAAAATACATGTTTATGAATGTTTATGAATGAAGATGCTTGTTCTTTATGTAAATATGTATACATTTGAAAGCTTTTTGGAGCCAGTACCAAACCAATCTACAATACACCCATTACTAGACTTTAATCTCGACCAAGACTATTTCAAGCTTTATATTGTGTTGGGAAAGAGCAAAGCAAAACCATCTCCACATTTTCAAACAACCAGCATTTCCTTCTATCTGCTCTTCACGCATTTCCATGAGGCTACTGCTCAAGTCCTGCACATTCAAGTTTTGTGATCCTGTACAGGTGGTGCCTGAGACGCTTTCCATCAATGCGTAGATCCAAATGCAGGTCAAAGCAAAACCAGACCAATAGATGAATTACTACTTCAGTAGTACTTTCCATATCTTCCTCATATAAACGACTAAAGACCAAACCGATAGACCAAACTGATACATAGAGCAAGCTGTTGGATAAGCTTGAGATAGCTTGAGAACCAAGCTAGTTTGGTTTAGGTTATGTTTCTTGGTTTGGATTAAAGTTTTGGTTTTCCCTTATTGTTTTGGTTTATTCGAGTGTATATATACGAGAAGATACATGAGATTTTGTTGTTGAGAGATTTAAGGGTTTGAGTTATTTCCCTTTGTTGAGTTAATAAGAGAAGGACTTCTAATTATATTTTTCTCTTGTTTCATCGATTTCTTCTTCTTAGTTTGTGATTGAGATTGTCGAAATCTAGACAAGCCAACACCTGAAGCTACAAGCCATCCCGGCTTGCAAGAAGTATGGTTAGTGCTGTCATCTGTGTGGCAGTTTTCCACTTGCCCAACTTATTTACAGCAACAGCCTGCAAGCATCAATCAATGCCATTTAGTGAATCGGAGAAGATGAAACTGAAATTCGAATAAAATGGGAAAAACAATGACGTGGACTTCAAAGGGCTTAAATGACTTTTCACAAACAAGTGGGCTTTTTCGATTAGGCCCAATTCAACAAAATAAAAGTCAATTATAGTTCTAAGCAATCGTTTCGGCATTTGATTATGGAGTAAAGTAAATAATTTCACCTTTTCGTCTTCTTTAATGTGAAACTTTGTCCACCTTCAGCTTCACTCGCGTAATGATGATCCAGTAGGAATGCTTGCTTCTCCGATAGATCTTCTTCTTCACTCTACCACCGGTTTTTAACTCTCATCGCTTTCATTCGGAACAATCTCATCGTCTGATTAAGTAATAATGATCGCCGACGCCGTTTCCAAGCCTGTAAATTCTATCTTCGCATCCGACCATAAGAGGTATCGCCTTCTAGCTTATCCCTTGCTACATTGCGTAGCTCTTCGTGTTTCTGTAGCAAGATGATCACATTACGGATTTTTACTTTTTTATTTTTTATTTTTTGTAGTCAAGTTTCGCTTTTTAAGATAGTCGTTGTTCCCGATTGCTGAGGGAAGTGTCATTTTTTTCTACCACTAGTTGATTATTTTTTCCGGCTATGTCTTCAATTCATTTTCGTTGCATTCTAAATTTGTGTTGGAGACTTGATAGCATTTAGTGACTATTGACCTTGATTTGAAACCACACGATTGCCCTTAAAATGATGGTCTCAAAGAAAGATAGGAACTGATTTAAATGTCGAAGTATGTTGTAATTTTGATTCCTTGTCAAAGGAGAATTTTGTTTCAATGGATTGCAATAAACTACGGAGATTTTGTTTGATTTATGGATGAAATTAAATATGTTCAGTACTAGGAAGTCCAATTTGTTTTTTTTTTTTTAAACAGGGATGCATATGGATTTTCTGTGAGGCCACAGCATGTGCAAACATACCGAGAATATGTTAATATCTACAAGGTTTTGTCTCCTGACTATTCGAGTTTTACTTAGTAAATTTTCTTACATAATGTAGTGCACATTCGCACACTTAGATAAAAGACTTGGTCTGAATTAGATTTGGTGATCCCATTTGGAAGCTTTAGCACAGGGTAAACTCGGAGTGGGAGATATTAGAACTAGACTAAACGTAGAATTTTACTTAGTGATCCTAATCAGATGGTTGAATTATTGAAAGTCATTGTTAGTTCGTAAAAGGCTGAAGCATTCACTGTCACTTGTCTCCTTGATGTTGCACCTTAACCTTTAATGCTGTGCTTGGCTGATCAAATGCAGGTCGAAGAAGAAGAGAGGTCGGACAGGTGGAACAGTTTCTTGGAAGATCAGGTAGAATCTAGAGTGTCCCCTGCAAACAGATCGTTTGAATATAATCATGTACCTCCAAGTGAAAGTGACAAGATAAAAGAAGAGGAATTAAACAAGGGGGCTGAAAGAATAGACCTGAGTACTGACAAGCCAGGTTCGGATATAACTCCTGGAAATGCGAGAGAGGAAGATGAAGTTACGAATGCAGAGAAAATTTTGCACAAAGTTCCATTATGGACCGATATTAGACCATCTCTTCAAGCAATTGAGGACTTGATGAGTGTCCGTGTCAAAAGGAAGGGAAATTCCTCAAATGGCGAGCAAGAAGCACAGTTATCGAATTCTTTAGCTTTAACTGATGAGACCAAATCTTCAAAGGGAGTATATGAGAATAATTCTGAAGATGAGTTCTATGATGTGGACAGATCAAATTTAATTCAGGATGGCTCTTCAGATGGTACTACTGTCTTCAGTATGTCTGCTGCTATTGATGCAACTTCCGTAGTATCTGCATGTCCCTGGAAGGAAGAACTTGAAGTCCTTGTTCGTGGCGGTGCACCTATGGCTCTGAGGGGTGAGGTAATAAACTTTGTTATTCTGGATTATTTCTATGTTTATTATTCTCCAGCTATTCATATTAAGTTCTTATTATCCTTATTCCTGCGCAACTATCTGAAAGTATATATACAAATCTTCAGCTCTGGCAAGCATTTGCGGGTGTTAAGAAACGTCGGGTCAAGAATTATTACCAAAATCTGCTCGCTGCTGATAGTCTAGGAAATGACATGAAGCAGGAGCAAATGCGGCATGCAGATGAGAAAAGTTCAAGTACAGACCCCCTCGATGTTGTGGAAAAATGGAAAGGACAGATAGAAAAGGTTAGTAATTCTATTAGCCTCCAATACTTAGCATGAAGCATTTTCTAACTAATGGTGCAGTTCCGGACTCCTCTTGATCTAGTTCGTTTTTCTCAAGTTGTTGCTTATTTCAAGTACAGGACTTACCCAGGACATTTCCAGGTCATCCTGCCCTAGATGATGATTTTAGAAATGCTCTGCGACGATTGTTAACTGCCTATGCTAGGCATAATCCCTCTGTTGGATACTGTCAGGTAATAGTTATTAAATACTGTCTCATTTGCATTCTAGTAAGGTGAATACTCACAAAATTGAACATCTCAGTTTTCTTATCTCAACTAATCATGTCCAGGCCATGAATTTCTTCGCTGCACTTTTATTACTTCTAATGCCCGAAGAAAATGCCTTTTGGTATGTTTAGAAATTACTCTCTGACTTCCTTTTCTTCTGGTTCAATATTAACTACGGCTAGCCCTTCCTCAACTATTTTTGACAAATGTGTAAGTTAACTAAATATTACTTTGCATTTTAAGGTCGCTGATAGGAATAATTGATGACTACTTCAATGATTATTATTCAGAAGAGATGATTGAGTCCCAGGTGATAAATTATTTTTTCTTTTGGTACAGTAATTTCTTATCTTTTTGGGACGGCTAGTGATAGCATCATAAAAGATACCTTTCCTTCCACAAAAGAGTCATTGTTTTGTTGTTCCTGTATTTGGATTGGTCCCCAGGTTGACCAACGAGTTCTGGAGGAGTTAATTCGAGAGAGATTTCCTAAATTGGGTTAGTTTTAAATAGTCTTGTTGTATCTTACCAAATCTTTGCAGTTGATGCTAATGCTCTGTGTGATTTCTGTCCTGCAGTTCATCATCTAGATTATCTTGGAGTGCAGGTGGCTTGGGTTACCGGGCCATGGTTTCTTTCCATCTTCATCAATATACTTCCATGGGAAAGTGGTCAGGTTTTAGGGATTGAAATTTTTTGAAAGTTTACATATATAAAAATTCTTTGTTTATTCTAGTAAAAAAGTTGCCATCTTTATATATTCTGAATGTCAGTCTAAAATATATTCTTTGTTGCAACAGTTCTCAGAGTGTGGGATGTGCTTCTATTTGAAGGAAATCGTGTTATGCTTTTTCGAACAACACTGGCATTGATGGAATTTTATGGTATTTGGTTGGACCTTAGTGTATATATGATTTAAGTGCTATGTTTGTGGATTTTCTGAACACACAGTAATAAGAACGGATTTTTTCTTGACTTTTATGCTTGCCATATCAGGCCCTGCATTGGTTACTACCAAGGATACTGGGGATGCTGTTACTTTGCTACAATCAATGACGAGTTCAACTTTTGATAGCAGCCAGCTCGTTTTCACTGCTTGTATGGGTTATCAGAATGTACATGAAAGTATATTGCAGGAATTAAGAAGCAAGCACAGGCCAGCTGTCATAGCTGCATTTGAGGAAAGATTAAAAGGGCTTCAATCTTGGAGGAATTTGAAAGGCCCTGCGATCGAATTATATAATTCTAAGCAAGACCCAAAATCCGTTTTAGTTGATTCTAGCAAAGCCTCATTGTCAAATGGGAATTTATCTCATTCTGAATCAGGATTCAGTTATGCAGACGGAGTCTTTGTCAGCGTGACTGGGGATGGAAAGATAGATTGTTTTCAAGATCTTCAAGGACAGGTACTTTGTGTTATCTTTTCCAATCTTCTCATGCATCAATGGTAGTAACTAACTACAAAGTAAGTTGTCAAGGTACTTGTATGTATCTTTCTCACATGAACTTAACTGGACCAACAAATACCACTACTGTTAAGTTCACATTAGTACCCATAATTGTAATGTGAATTTATAATTATAACATTTACCCATAACTTCTCCAGGTTCTCTGGTTGAAGGCTGAACTCCACAAGTTGCTTGAGGAGAAAAGATCAGCTTTATTAAGGTTAATCTCTTAGCTTAGTATATGTCTTGGGATATTGAAGCCACTAGTGAAATTTTATATTTCTCCTTATTATCCCTCAATCGCTTCCCATGCTAATATAGAGCTGAAGAATTGGAGGTAGCTCTCATGGAGATGGTCAAACAAGACAATCAGCATCAACTGAAAGCTAAGGTAATCCCATTTGTGATCTCAAACTTGTTTCTTAATTAATGATGTGGGTGTAGGTTCGATTTAGCTGTTTCTTTATCTGTTCTGTTATTAATAAATATGAAACGTTCTTCTATTTGAGATTGTCTAACCTGTTTCATGCTACTGAATATAAATTATGGGTAGATTGAGCAATTAGAGCAAGAGGAGACAGAGCTTCGAAGACTTATTTCTGATAAGCGGGAGCAAGAAAGTGCTATGATACAGGTTTGCATTTGCAACTTGTTTTCTTCTTAGATTAGTTGTGATGTCTTCAATTGCAATTTAATGGATTTTAATTCTGAGAATTATGAAGGTGTTGATGCGGATGGAGCAAGAACATAAAGTAACTGAAGATGCACGGAGACTTGCTGAGCAGGATGCAGCAGCGCAGAGATATGCTGCTGAAGTGCTTCAGGTTAGAAAGTTTGCATTTACTACTAGTGATGAAGTTGTGTTTGCTTATCTGTTTCAAAGAGGACTGCTACCTCTATTCTCCGTGTGTGTGTGTGTGTGGTCAATCAACTCTCTGATTTATCCACTCATATATTTACTTGCTATAGAAATAGTTATGCCCATTGATTTCTTCCTTGAAATTTTGAGCTTGCTGGTTTTTCTTTGGCATGATACCTTGTGGTATGTTTTCAGTGTGAGGATGTATCGTTTCTTTGGCTAAAAGTATACACGTCGTTGCAAGTGAAAATAAAGTTATAAGTGTTGCTTTTTGTCATCATTTCCTCTGTACAATAATGATACTGGTGTAGGAAAAATATGAGGAAGCTGTTGCTGCGCTCGCTGAGATGGAGGAAAGGGCAGTAATGGCAGAGTCCATGTTAGAGGCGACATTGCAGTATCAATCTGGCCATGTTAAAGCACAACTTTCACCACGGTCTGTTTCTCTGGCTTATATCATGTGAACTTGGTGTAGCAAATAGAACTTTCCAATATATCTGATATATCATGTCACCATATGTTTTCCGAAACTTTTCAGGCAAGTGAAGCAAGACTCGCCAGTCATGGTCGGTCCCTAGAATATCATCAAAGTTAGTCTTACTCTTTCCCTCATATACAATATATGACTGCTTCAAAGTAGAGTTCAGTTCATGTAACCACATTACATGCACAAATGGAGTATCTTTGGTCCTTTCAATATGGTCTTCAAAACCAATTGTATATAGATTTTATGACACCTGAATCTGGTGCTAGCATTGACAAGGCCTGTTTGACCTGCCATTGCAGAACACTACACATGGAAAAAACCTAAGGAACAAGTTAACGATGAGAAGCCATCAACAGAAGGACAAACCACAAACTTCATACCAGAAGAAAATGACACGAAGCTCCAAGAATCTCCATGAGGTATATAATTATACGAACTGCCGATTAGATCGACAAAATGAGTAGATTGTGTTGAATTATGTAATCTATTTGCTAAGCTATTAGAAACAATTCATTGTTAAGTCGATCTCTGTTTGTACAACAAGGAGTTTACAACTATCTATGGTGGACCAGAATCCACAAAGAAAAACCTCACTATATTTATGTCACAGTCTCTCTCTTTCTCTCCACGATGCAACGAAATGCAATCTTCTTAAAGAAATGTCGTAAGACAGACAACCTTAAAGACTTAACTCGAGGTGATTGCCGAGATTTTGGTCCAAAGGTTCGAGAAAGTTGAAAGATTCAGTGCTTTGGGTTCGTACTAATCTACAAGAGCAAAACTTCAAGTACGAAACTTTCTTTTGGGGTTCGCACTTTCGTTCCGGTTTGGTTTATTAGGAATTTCGGATCAATACATAGGAAAGATTTTTGATTAATTAATGAAAAAGTGCTTCTCTTTCGGATAAAAACCGGTTCGTAAATGGGTCTATTTGACCCGTTTTGGGTTCTCTCTATTGGTTAGTTAAAATCCTTCGCCGGTTTCTCTCATCATCTCTCCTCCGCAGTACACTAATAAACCTAAGTCCGATCGAAAAAGCGATCACTTGCCTCGAATTCCCCTCATTCTCTTACGGGTTTTATCTACCCTTAACCCTAATGGATCATCCGGAAGAAGAAAACCACGTCGAGAAACAAGACGATGAGGTTTGATTTTCCAGATTACGGATTGTCTTTACTCGATGAAATTCGAATACGATTTCTTTTCTGAAACCTTATCACACGCATTGATTTTGATGATTTTTCATTGCGTTCTGTTTATTGCAGGAAGCTCTTGCTCGTCTTGAGGAGATTAAGAAGTCAGTTGAAGCTAAAATTGCTCTTCGTCGAAATAACCTCAATCCTGAAAGACCTGGTTGGTTTTCGTTTTTAGAAATTTTTTCTTAAAAGTTCAAATTTTGTATTTTTCCTAGTGATTCTTCAGTTACTTTGACATGATTTTCTGATGAGACCAGCTTGCATAGGTGAAATTTGACTATTTAGGGCTTTCACGATGTTTCTGCCAATAGTTGAGTGCTTAAATTGTTGTATGTGTTACTGATTAGCCATTTGACTTGGCAGTACACTAAACTGGATAATTTTATATTAGAATCTGTATTTTGAATTGTTACTAAGACTGAGTCTTCCATGATTACAGATTCAGCATACCTTAGGTCTCTCGATTCTAGTATCAAGCGAAACACAGCAGTTATCAAAAAGTTAAAGCAGATAAATGAGGAGCAGCGAGAAGGGCTGATGGATGATCTGAGAGGTGTAAACCTCAGCAAATTCGTTAGTGAAGCAGTTACTGCTATTTGTGAGGCCAAGCTCAAAAGCTCAGATATACAAGCAGCTGTTCAGGTCGGCTTTGCTATTTCCTTTCTTTTTCTTTTGTATCCTTACTGTATGTACATCTGCTTTGCTCTTATGTATTTGTTTTCTTCCAGTATCCACACACCATCTCTTTGTAATTTGGTGTTTCGCATAAGAAAGTTATCCACTGTTAGAATGTTGTGGAATAGAGTCGATCAGAAAACCTTTTTCCTATATTAATTGTGCGGTTTTTCTCGGGACACTCATTGAGATTCTATAGTTTCTCTCAGTAGTTGTCATATTTGTTTCCATAGTTTCTTAATACATTCGACTGTTTGGGATGACAATCCCCTCCACCAGTTAGGTTTCTGTTATAAGGTACCTTGCCCTCTCGGTTTAGATGATAATTGGGTCGCTTAACACTGTTATTTCTTATGGGGCATGATAAAGCAGCAAAAGAAAATGGTCTACGTTCAGTAATTGTTTCACAGCATTCTACTGTAGCTGATATCCATGTATTTTTACAGATTTGCTCCCTACTTCATCAGAGGTACAAAGAATTTTCTCCTAGTCTGACACAAGGGCTCTTAAAAGTCTTTTTTCCTGGAAAATCTGCCGACGATGATGCAGACAAAAACTCAAAGGCCATGAAAAGGCGCAGTACCCTAAAACTTCTTCTGGAGCTCTATTATGTTGGAGTAATAGAAGATAGCAACATCTTTATCAACATTATTAAGGATCTCACCAGTGTTGAACAACTGAAAGATAGAGATACGACCCAAACAAATCTGACACTTCTTGCCAGTTTTGCTCGGCAAGGAAGAGTTTTTTTGGGGCTTCCTATTTCTGGACAAGATGAAGATGTAAGTATGTTTCTAGATTAGCTAAAGTTTTACCCCCAAATTTAATAAGTTCTTGCAAAACATATTTGGTAGTTAAAGGGCAAAATTTTGGAGAGAAAATAAGTTTAATGTTTTTTTTTCTGTGTTAAGCTAAATGTGACTAAGATTTACTCTAGTTTTTTAAGGGTCTTGACGTCACTCCAGAACAGAAAAAGAGTTTTAAGAAAGCATTCAACACATATTATGATGCTCTAGCAGACCTCCTTCAGTCTGAGCACAAGGTTAGATCCTTATTTCTTTGCACATGCTGATTTGCAGGAACTTTTCACAGATCCTTTGTTGCCTGAAAATGAAATATTTCCTCTTGTTTTCTTATTAAGTTTTACCCTTTCTTGTAGTATTGTAGTAACAATTTTTGCTTGGCAGTCGCTTCACCAAATGGAGAAAGAAAATGCAAAATTGGTAAATGCTAAAGGGGAACTTAGTGAAGACAGTGCATCTTCTTATGAAAAGCTGAGGAAATCATATGACCATCTCTATCGAAATATCTCATCGTAAGTTGCCATTCATATAACTCAACTAGATATTCCTGTTTCGTGTTGGGTTGGGTCTAGCTGTAGCTTTGTAGCTTTCTTCTCACTGGCCATAATTAATACCTATAAAGTGCTAAATAATTGAGCTCTCAGTTCCGTCATCGTCTATTTTTGTAGTAAAAAGCAGGTTGTTGCTGTCATTGTAGTATAAAGATATAACGTTATTGTTTGGTTCTCGGACATGTATCAGTTCATTTTCCAAACTTTTTATTTGATTGTGACATGTGATTACCGATTCACTGGAACCCTATAATATCTATGAATGGAGGTTTGAAAGTGATTCTAGATTTATAGTGTTATTCTTTTCCTCCGACATATTTGACTAGAACGGATATCTGGCACAGGAACATCTACATATTCAATTCCAGAGATTATGTTTTTGATAAATATTGGCTATAATTCAAAGTCAGTTGCTTAAGCATTCTCATTTAATGTGATATAGACCGCATAGTTAGTTATATACTTTTTATTTCCTGTTTCAGATTGGCCGAAGCACTTGATATGCAGCCACCTGTTATGCCAGAGGACGGTACAACTAGGCTCGCAGCAGGGGAGGAAGCCTCGCCCTCTGGTGTTGTAAAAGATACAGCCGTCCCGGAACCTATTTGGGATGACGAGGATACCAAGACATTTTACGAGTGCTTGCCCGATCTGAGGTCAGCTCTTATTTATGTCTAAGAAACAAAGATATCAGAATATTGTAGTTTGCAAGTGGCATTGAGAAAGCATTTAATATTTTAGAAAAAGTGTGGATTATCTAGTTCTGTATTGCGTTTACTTTCTGTTTATATTGTTTTCAATTATTTATGTGGGATGATTTCTCTAGGGCATTTGTTCCAGCAGTCTTGTTGGGAGAAGCAGAGTCTAAACCAAATGAGCAATCTGGAAAGGCAAAAGATAAATCCACTGTGAGTGGATGACATATTACATGATATTATGTATTCATGCTTTCTCAAGATATAGGAAGACATCTTCTGTTGTTGCTGTGTGAGAACGCGCATGTTGTTCCTTTATGATAGACTATGAAGGACACTTGTTCAATAATCATCACTAAATGAGTAGATTGTCTACTGTGGAATGGCCTGATGATATGCTTGTCGAAAGACTTTGTGCACATATTTGGGAATTTTCCAAAACTAACTTATTGTTTTGATTGATCGAAGGAGTCTAGCTCTGAAGCTGTCGAAAGTCAACAAACAACTGAATATACAATAGAGGTTCCTGCTGTTCCTGGTAGTGTGGCTGAAGGGTCAAATACTGAGCAGCCAAAAGAGAAAGAAGAAGTAGATAAGGAAAAGGCCAAGGATGCTAAGAAGGAAAAAGGGAAAGAAAAGGACAGTGACAAGAAAATGGAAACTGAGAAGGAGAAGGGTAAGAGCCTTGACGTGTCCAACTTTGAAAGATTGTTACAGCGACTTCCTGGTTGCGTAAGCCGTGATCTTATTGACCAGTTAACGGTAGGAGTCCTTAAAATGTTGATGTTGTTTCTGTTGAACCTCTTTTATCCATTGTTTATATCTATGATTATATTTCCAGGTGGAATATTGTTATTTAAATTCCAAGACAAACAGAAAAAAACTTGTCAAAGCTTTATTTAATGTCCCTAGAACATCTCTGGAGTTGCTAGCATACTATTCGCGTATGGTTGCAACACTAGCAACATGCATGAAGGACATCCCATCTATGCTTGTACAGATGTTGGAGGACGAGTTCAATTCTCTGGTCCATAAAAAGGTTAGCTAATACCTTGTATTAGAAAAGAAATAATTAATTTTACTCAGTGCATTTGTTTGATTATGACTGCATTTTTAACCATGAGAATGAGTGAAGTCAATTCACCTGCTGATGTGAATTCACCGATCTCAGCTTCGCTCCCAACATTCCCTCATAACGGTGTTCAAATGTTATGATAGACTTTCTGATGTAGTTACATTTTAAATTTTGCGCAGGACCAAATGAATATTGAAACAAAAATCCGAAACATCAGATTTATTGGAGAACTCTGCAAGTTTAAAATTGTTCCTTCTGGTCTGGTATTCAGTTGTTTGAAGGTATACCTACTCACCCATCAATATATGTATTCTATAGGGACGTTAATTTTCTTGAATTATCTAGACATGTTAGACACGTTTCAGTTATTCTATTAGGTAAGCTGTCCTTGAATCATCTTATTAGTTGGGTGGGGATGGATTCTATTCTCTTGTCCTCTCTGTATGAGCCGTCCAACTCTTTAAAATGTTAACTCCCCAATTACTTTTGCAGGCTTGCTTAGATGAATTTACTCATCATAACATTGATGTTGCTTGCAATCTTCTGGAGACATGTGGTCGTTTCCTCTACCGGTCTCCTGAAACTACACTTAGGATGACAAATATGCTGGACATATTGATGCGCCTGAAAAATGTCAAGAATTTAGATCCTCGTCAAAGTACTCTTGTGGAAAATGCCTACTACCTTTGTAAGCCCCCTGAAAGATCAGCACGAATTTCAAAAGTTCGTCCACCATTGCATCAGGTACTTTCTAATCTCCAACTACGAGGTCCTTTTTGTTTCAAATAATATTTCTTTACTCAATTGTATCGAGATGTATGCTTTTCATATAATTCTTTTCATATTTCTGCAGTATATTCGGAAATTGCTATTCTCAGATCTTGATAAAGATTCCATTACGAACATACTCAAGCAATTGCGGAAGCTGCCATGGAGTGAATGTGAGCAATATGTCTTAAAGTGCTTTATGAAGGTTCATAAAGGAAAGTACGGCCAGATTCACTTAATTGCTTCCTTGACATCTGGTTTGAGCCGCCATCATGATGAGTTTGCGGTAGCTGTTGTTGATGAGGTATGTTTGTTCCTCTGTTATCTAATAGACATACATTTTGGATTTTCATTTTGCTGTTGCTGAAGTAACATGGTACATTGTTTTCACTTGAAGGTACTAGAGGAGATAAGGGTTGGCCTTGAGTTGAATGAATATGGGGCACAACAGAAGCGACTGGCCCATATGAGATTCTTAGGGGAGCTGTACAACTATGAGCACGTAGATTCATCTGTGATATTCGAGACACTTTATTTAACGCTGGTATATGGTTATAATACTTCAGAGGTATGTTAGCGTATGACTCTTCCAGAGTGAAATCCTTCATTAAATTTAAATGTTCCTCTTTCGTGTGGTTTGGCATTTGGAACACTATAATCAATCGTGTCATCTCGTCTTTAACAAACAAGAAAGTGTCTCTTCTCATGCTTACTTTCTTTTATACATTCCTCATACAAATGTGGAATACTATGTTGTAAAATCGATTATGTTGACATAAAGTGGGGAATGATTGAAACCATAAGTCAGTTATTTCATATGGAGAGAGAATTAACCTGCTGTTTGTAACGTACTGAAATGATGTGTGCTGCTAGCTTTACGTTTAGTTTCCAGTTCTTCTCTTCCACCGATTGACTGTTGTTAATACTTATATGTTGTTAGCAAGAGGTGCTGGATCCACCAGAAGACTTTTTCCGTATTAGGATGGTTATCATCCTTCTGGAAACATGTGGGCACTACTTTGATCGAGGTTCTTCAAAGAAGAGGCTTGATGAATTTTTGATACACTTCCAGAGATACATACTGAGCAAGGGTCACCTTCCCCTGGATATTGAATTTGATTTGCAGGTTAGTCTTAATAATTTTTGTTTAAGGGGCATGACATTTGATTTGTGGAGAACTTATCCAGATTTCACTTAAGCTTTCAGGTATCTTTTTCAAATAATGTGTTTGAACTTGTGTCTCAATGCAGGATCTATTTGCCAATTTGAGACCCAATATGACCCGTTACGGGACCATTGATGAGGTCAATGCAGCTATACTGCAGCTGAGAGAGCGTGAACATGCTTCTTCAGTATGTATCAAAAATACTGAAGTCAGTATGGAAAGACACTCAGATACAAAGCCTCCAAGCAGGTCGTCTTCCGGTGTTCTCTCTTCTAATGGGAAAAGTACTGCAAAAGATATTGGAGAGAATGGAGAAGCTCATGGAGAAGAAAGTGACAGTGATTCTGGTAGTGGTTCTGTGGTCCGAGATGGACAGAATGAACAGTTGGATGATGGAAATCATGACCGGGGATCTGAGAGTGAGGATGGGGATGACTATGATGATGGCGATGGACCGGGATCCGATGATGATAATGAATTTCGTGTAAGGCAGAAAGTGGTAACTCTAGATCCTGAGGAACAAGCGGACTTTGATCAAGAACTGAAGGCTCTGCTTCAGGCAAGTTCAGATTCAGTCTTTTTTAGCAATGTAGATTGATGCATCTATTTTCTCCAATTAAATTGGATGGGAAAACCAGTTTACAGTAATGCAAGATAGAACTTATCGGTCTGATATCAAGGAAATGGAACATGGTAAAGTACTGATATGATATGTTTTGTTGATGCAGGAAAGCATGGAGCAAAGGAAGTTAGAATTACGTGGTAGACCAGCATTGAACATGACAATACCGATGAGTGTTTTTGAAGGATCTGGAAAAGATCATCATCATTTCGGGCAAGGAGTAGGGGAAAATGGTGAAGAACTGTTGGATGAAGAAAACGGAGAGCAAAGAGAGGTTCAAGTGAAGGTGCTAGTGAAGAGAGGAAACAAACAACAAACAAGACAAATGCTAATCCCGAGTGATTGTTCGCTAGTGCAGAGCACAAAACAGAAAGAAGCTGCGGAATTGGAAGAGAAACAAGATATAAAGAGATTAGTACTTGAGTACAATGAAAGGGATGAAGAGGAAGCTAATGGGTTAGGGTCACAGACATTAAATTGGACTCCTGGAGGAGGCAAAGGATCCACTCGAAGTAGTAACACCGGAGATGGCAGTGGAAGGGGTGGTGGGCCTCGGCACCGGTTTTTCTACCATCAAGGAGGTGGTGGTTCGTATCATGCCCGGCGAAAGTAGGATTCTTCTGGTTTTAAAAGAAAATTTGATAGTCTTGCCTTTGTCAAAACCGGTAATAGTTGGCTTTTCTCAAGAAATTTCAGGAGTTTCTGTGACAGGGTCATATATATATTTAGCTCCAGATTCTGTAGTGACAGTTAAGTTACGTGGTGTATATGTGGATCAACTCTGTGGCTGTTTTTGTGCATCTTGTTTGATCCAACTTTTAACTTTGGATTTTGAGAAAGTGAAAGGCCAGATTTAGAGCTCAGAGTAGGAACAAAAGAGATTCCTAACAATTCTAGTTTTGTCCCTCAAGCAAATCTGGAGATAATGAAAGGCTGAGATATGCAGAGGAATCGATCATCAATCTTCTCTAAATTCTTATGCGTTCCATGTATGTACTTGACATAAGTCGCTAACACATGATATAAGTCATACACTAACTATCCATAATTTTGCAATATTTTTATATTTAAAAGTATCATTTATT